>QBDW01000877.1:0-43119 GCA_003261595.1 Maconellicoccus hirsutus
CAACAGAATCGTATAGGATAGTGGTACAGCTTCAACGCATACACATCAATGACACGTGTCAGCAGCGTTCTATTTTTCCAATTTAAAAGAAAATGTCTGTTTTTGGGTGATTATCGAAATAAGCGCTTCTTCAGTGGATAATTTCGTCGACATATCTCTCCTCCAAAGCAAAATCACTTTTCAATAGGTTCCACTGCCTATTTTTCTTTTCTGGCTGAGAAACGTTTCGAAATATTATTTTATATTCTTAAGTATTCATTATTCGGTTATATTGAAACGACTTCCGTCTTAACGGATTACGATGGTTTTCCGTATCGTGTCGTATTTTAATTGGAGATATTTTGTTAATGATATTCAAACGTTTGACGATATTAATCCTGCGTAATATGAAAATAACTCGCAGCTCGAAAGTTTTATTTCGTTTTCGCGGCATACAACGTAGTTATAATTCGTTTTTTATGCGTGTATTTTCGAAAGACAGGTCAAAATTGGCGATGAGGTGAGGTGAAGGGGAGGTCAGGATGTAGGAAATATATCATTCGTTATTGAAACAATTTTTTCTCGTGAAGTATTATACCCTGAGCGGTTTACTCAATTAAATTTCGACATTTCGTGTCGTGATGCGTCAACTTTGAACCGTAATTTGTTCGTCACGTTATGTACTGATGGGGGTCGAGTTAATATATCAAAACCTAGAGATTTAATCTGCTTCGATAAAGTTGGTCGTTTTTCTTTGCACGTTTTGGCGGGGTATTTTTCTTTTTTTGGGGACGGCGGGGTTTCTTAATTTTATAATAAATAAATCACGCGTTTCGTAGTAAATTGCGATAACGTGATGAGATAGTTGGATTGGATACGTTGCATCGGTATTAAGGTGGAAAAAAAAGTTGCCTTGAAAACAAAGCCAGAGGAATTGAGGCAGAAGGGGGAAGAAGACGAATGGACTGTGCGATGGAAACTCGCTATGACTCGGATATAGACTACGGATACGTGTATGTGTGTGTGTGTTGAAATTGATAGAAAAATCTCGTCTTATGTTGCCGATAGAATGTCATATAAAAAGACTAATCGCGTATCTTCAGGGTGTAGATTGTCTATAACGTGACAGCGTGTGCGAGATGTGTTACGCCGGTTGAAAAGTTGACAAGAGGACGTTTGGCTTTAATCGGCGTATATCTAGGTATAGAATCGACGACGAAGCGACGATATGTCATGCGAACTTCACCTCCGATATAAACGTAATATTTATGTAGGTTTCGAGATGAAATTTGTCAAATTTCGTCGTATTCTAATAACGTTTACACGTATAGACGCCTTCGAGACGACGAGATAACGAAATGGAAGCATACTTCTGTGTTCGAGCCTATAATAATGATCTGCCGGCGGCAATTCGCGAAATTTTCGGACTAATGAAAGAGTATGGATGAAATGGGTTTGTTCTCATTTGTCGGTTTGTTATTGATTTTCTCGCCAGAAACGAGCTATATGTTTGGTGCGCATTTTGATTGAAGACGATTTGTACGGGCCGATTGAAAGTGTACGTTGATAAGGTTTTGTCTGGGGCGCGTTGCTTCGGTTACTTAAATTATAGATGACGGTGGTTTTGCGTTATGTGCGCGCCGGCTGATTTTTATTCGTATTTCCCACGAGACGAAGAGGAGGCAGAGGTTTTTCGCAACGGGCCCGAATCGAATTTATATCTTTCACGCGAACATCCCGACGGAGCGGATTGAATAAGCGAGATGCCGGTGATTGATCCAGCGGCGAGGTTTTGCGTGGAATAATTTCGCTGTTTGGAAGGAGAGAGGGGGTAAGGTTTTTAGAGATGGAGAAGGATCGTGTATTGGGGTGAAATATACCGTGTGTCGGTAGTGTAGAGCATCAATGTGTAATAAGTTGCATATACTCGTGTATCAAGGAGATAAAACGGCGCTCGAAGTAGGCAATTTAATCGACAGCGGTGTAGAAAGTTGTAGGTGTTATGTTATCAGGCGTTGGAAATGTTGAGTTGACTTTATTCGGAATTTACCGAAATTAACCGACGTTTTCCGAGGTAATACGAAGACAAACGAATTCATCTGGAATAAACCGAAAGTACCGAATTTGCTTGAGTCGCGCTTCGTTAATCGGAAAAACCCGAAATGAACTAAATGTATAAAGAATTACCAACAAACACCGATGTTGACCGATGATATCCGAAATTGTTTGAAAATGCACGAATTTTTCTATGTTGATAGATTGTGTAAAAATCAACAAATTTACTCAATGTATACAATTTAATGGACAGTGATATGTAGTTATTAATGTAATTTTATCAGATGTTCTTTGTTGATCGAAAATCACTCCATTTCCCAACAGACCCTTGTACCACTTTGAAAGATCTCAATTTGCAATCTTCACCGAATGACTAGACGCTATGGTTGAGTTATGGATGAATTGAAAACACATTTTGAGGTAGCTAAGCTACTACGCACTTCAAAAATGTATTCGTTTTGGTGGTAAAATCGTCGCGAGATTTGAGAATAGCACAAACGAATTGCGACGCCTACACGCGTCGAATAATACGAAATACATGGATGTGTAGTATATGTTGCCTATATGTAGCTTCGCTCATGGTGGAATTTCATCTTAACGGCGTTCGAAATAGGCAATTTATTCGACACCGAAGCATTAGAAGAGGTATCTGACAGGCGTTATGGGAATTTGAAGAGTAAGCCGTATGTAATAATTTCGCAGATATTGTCGAGTTGTATTCCCGCGCTATCATTCGATTTCGTCGGTGTCGCTCGCGTGGAAATCTTCGCTGGAAGATACGTTGAATGGGGGTGAGGGGCATAGGAGCAGTTTCGGTCTTCTAACTCGATGTTTGTCACTTTGTACCTTGGACGCCGGGACGTCCGTTATCTATGAAAGGTGCACGGAATTGGCGGGTTGAGGGGTGAACGGTATTATTTTATGAGCGCTCTTTACACGTTGGCGATATTAAAGAATATCAATCATAGAAGTGTTGGTACGCCGGAAGAGAATTCCACCTATTACTTTCGGCGGCGGGAAGAATTTAACGGCTGTGATCGCGTGTTTGACACGCGAACCAGCAATACGGACGCGGCTTTCGTTTCCCATTATACTCTCATTTTCGATTTACGCCCGTTGCCGCGTCGTTGCGACGCTCAAACGTAATATTCGTTCCGTGACCGTCGAACGAAACTACCCTCGATAACGCTTAATGATTTTTTTCTTCGGGTCGCCGTTTCATAATCGTACCTGGATGTGGAAATGGGGTCATGAATGGACAGATTCCAAGAACGAGGATTCTCGGCGTCTTGGCGGGTCGTCGAGAGAATTGAAAATTCGAAATGTAACACGGTTCAGGGGAAGAGAAGTGAAAGGGTTGAGGTGTGGTGTATTATATACACACGACGGGAACTAGGAGAGAGAGGCTCGTGAAATATACGCGTATATTTAGCGACTCGGCGTCGTGTAACTGTTAATTATTATAGCAGACGACAAAACGGGTACAGAAGGATAATTACGTACGTCGAGTAAATTACGACGCTGTCAACTGTTGAGCTGGAAATGGCTTGGGCGCGGAGGCAAGAAGCGCGGATGGAGGGATCGCGATTACGGCGTTATGGCGTAGATACACGGTCGAGGGTAATTTTCCAAGAGCCGCGGTATTTGCCATTTTGTTCGGCTAAATTGATATTGAAATGTTGAAACGTCACGCGCTCCGTTGTGACACATGGAGCTAGGAGAATTTTTTGACGAGCGTAATTCACGCGAATAAGGTGGCCGACCTGGGACCCCCAAGAATGCGAGTAAATTAATTTCTTCGCTTGGATTTGGAGTTTGAATGTAGGGTAATTTAGAGCTGGCGAGTTTGCTGGTCGTAATGTAGCGTAGGGATTGTAGGAGGTGGACGCTAATGCGATGTAAGTTGAAATTTAGATGTGGCATGTTGGAAAAATAAGTCTGTTTTTTGCACCGGATGCATGTACGCTTGAAGAGTGGAAGTGAAAGAGTTTCTATTGCATGCGCATAGCTCAATTATCGCTCATGGCAGAAGAGGCGCTAAAGATATGTTGCTATTAACTTGACACTGCTCCAAAATGTACCTGGACGACCCAAAAAGGGCGCTATCTATGTTATTTCGAAAGGTAGCACCGAACCGACATCAGCGCGGGCAAACAAATATGCCGATTGCATTTCTTGGAGCGCCATCTGTGCTATTACAAATGTAACAGTGAGCAGACATGAGTCCCAGCCGGCGCTCTATGTCGATATCGTGCTCCCTGAACCGACTTGTACTTGGAAAGTTTAAAAAAAGCGCTATCTATGTTCGTTCAACTGTAACAAAAGACTGACATGAGAATCGATCTGCGCTCTGATGATGGAAGAAGCGCTATCTGTGCTGACATTGTTGTACCATGATTCCGACATATGTTCAAAAGTTGGAGGAAACATGTTGCTCTATTTCAAGTGAGATTAATGATTGGGACTGTCAAGCAAAGTGTCTGATATCTGGTGGTAATTGATAAAACTAACGAAGAGGTACCGATGAGACGTCGATCAGCGCAATCATACACTTATGGTTGCGAAATTTTGAAAATTTACTAGCAGATTTTCGAATTAAAATACAGAATTTTAATTTCTGACTCCTAGCGGTTCATTATTGATTGAACTAACAAAGAGGTACCTCACATTAGCGCTCCAACAGATTCTTGACTGTCCCAATAGGAAACGCGTCGTTTGTAAGTGTAACTTGGCCCCCAGCACATATGTGCTTTGACTGTGCAATAAAAATTGATATACTTAACGAAGGAAATGAGTAATTTGGTATTTTGTGGTGGATTTGATGGTTTAATGGGATTACTACTCGTATGAGCAGTGTTTTCACTCAATCGTCATTTTAATAGAAGGCCATATCGTTTTGCAATCATATCGTGTAACCGATTCAAATAACGGTTTCTCGGTGCTTGTTCGCTTATAATATCCAATAACGAGTACACCATACTCTGCGGTGTAGTTTTCACTATTTAGACAAAAGGTTTGTTTACCATATGTGGAAATGGTTGAATTTGACCTCGATTATGAGATTTATCGTTTCCCCTGTACCTCCAACAAAAAATTCATCTCAAAGAGAAGCTCAATTTGTGACGAACAATGACCTTGAACTCGAAAGCAAACGTGAAAAACAACCAGAGATGTCGATTTAAAAATTTTATTTATTTCAATCTTCGACATTTTTGCTATAAAGGACGACAACGACATCGTCGTATTAGAAAAACGATGCGGTTGACGCGTAGAATTTTCAGTGATTATAAGGTACCGCTTTAAGGGCGGGTTCTATTATGTAATAGGTGTAATATAAGATAATTTTGTGTTATTTTTAAGACATTTTTATTCCGAGCTTTTCTCGTTTTTTTTTCCAAAAGTACTAAATAATTACAAGGTGTAAGGAATGCTGTTCTTTGCGTTCGATTGCGTGTTTTTTAATAATCGCATTTAAAAAATGGGAGGAGACTGAGAATAAAATTTGAACGCCTCGTAGCTCGGTTATTTGCGTTTAAAATTAAATGTGTGTTATTAAGATGTGGCCGTGCGTTTTGGAACGCCATCGAAGAAAAAAAAACCCAGAGGAAACGATGGAAATGACGTACGTCAAATACCGACGACGTAATTCGATTTTAGCCGACGTCGGCGATGCGACGTTTACGATAATACGCGACGAACGTCGAACGTAATTTCATCACGAATGCAACACGTTCGTCAGCCTGAAATAATTTTACTCCGAGACGCGTTTGTAGTGTGTGTGGTTACAGTCGCGAGATTTAATTGTTTTATCGAGTCGTATGATGGATTTGTGGTGTTTAGGGTTGTTTTATTGGGGTTGATGGGTAGTTTTTTCATGTCAGTTGAGTGGAAAATAACGGGGTTGGAGGATCTGTTAAATATGTCGCGTATTTGGGGTTTTAAGGCGTCGATGTGTTGTTTATAAATTGATAATTTGCGTTTGATTCTAATCTGTGATTTTTTTCTTTGTTTCAGGTGAGTTTTTTGGCGATGATTTGGATTTAGGGTGTGTTTTCGTTGATGGTGTGCCGTGAAATCGATGAATTTCGAAGCATTTGATCACTCAGGGTTTTGCGAATTGGTTTGAATTTATTATTTTATTAGGTACTTTTGAATCGGCGATAATGCCCAAGTGGTAGTCAAATATAGTCCAAAAATTGAAGGCGTTGCATTGATCCCAAATTTTTTATTATCATTACAGCCCAATCAAATTAAAAAATTTTGACAACTTCGAACAAACGCCGTAATCGTTTGATGGTGTGTAGTTTCCCCTTCAAAGTCTGTGTTAGACAAATCATGATATATGCATGCTATTTAAATTGCCTATTTCTGGTTTGAAGGCACCAATCGAATCAAAACACACAGTATGTTTTTTGATTTGTTTTTAAGATGGTTTTTTATGAAATAAAACGATGGAAAATTTGTTGCGAGTTGAATATGACGATTTTGAAAAACATCCGATCGATATTTCCGCATCTTTTGAAACTACGAGGAACGGAAGGGGTAAGTGGGGAATTGCAAAATGAAATTCACTCGTTCGACGATGTTAAATTGGGCGAAATTTCGTTTCGATAAATTTCCGGCCGGCGAAATCGACGACGGCGGCTATGGCAGGCGCTGCGATGTAAAAAAAGGGGTAGAATCGGGTACGAAAAATAAATCGACCAATATTCGAAGCAATTTATCGCGAACGGAGTTATACGACGACGCGCTCGATTACATCGACGTATATACTGTTGCATTTGGTGTATCGAGTACGTCGCGAATCCGCGTTACATTTCGCGTGTGTTTACGGTGTTTACGACGTTCGTATTCGGAGGAGGCGGCGAAAGTCGCGACTTATGGTCCATATACGAGAAAGCTAACTCGACATGGAGAGGAATGAAAACGAAGAGGAAAGGGCATAATATGGAAAATGGCCGAAAAAAAATGAAGACCTCCTACAGTTCGGGTATAAAATTGCGCGATAAAATATCGTCGAAAATTGAGGATAATTTCGTTCGCTATCTCGGTGACATAACGCCGCGTTTTTCGAATCGACTATTGAGATATACGTTGCGCGACGGTGGAATACGCGATAGGTGGTACGGGTTGGTGACCGGGGGGGTGGACAGGGAGGGAAATATACGTACGGCGCGACACCGTGAAGGGAGATCTGGCTGTGAAAAGTAATCTCGCGCGGTGCAGTATATGGTACTCGATAAAAACGAGCTCTAAACAAAAGTTCATTCCACTTTTAGAGATATGACAGATTGTACGTTTAATGCGATAAGTGGTTCGAAAGTCGACCGTAGTTGCCGAGTGGCGAAAAAGTTTCTCGTCGTTAAGCATCTTCGTTGTGGGCGTTGTACACGAAGGCGAGAATTTGTCGTTGATCCGGCACGATATAGCGTGGAAATTTGTGAAAAGCGAGGTACATTTGTAATGGCGAATTGACGCGTAATGCGGGTTCATCGGCGGAATATAAATGTAAAAATTTGGAAAATATCGTGTAACTAGATGTTCGTTGGTTTTAACTTCGACCAGTTCCTAAAGTATTGAAATTGGAGGAGAAATCTGATTAAAGAGTGGTAGCGACTCTGATGATCATTTTGAGACGAAATGAGTATAGTAAAAGAAGGATGAGAGGTCACTAGGAATTGGGATATTTCTCATCTTCCGTTGAAGCGGGTCTTCTTGCATTGCAGTTTTCTGTTTTTCTCCATTTTGCGTAGTCTTCCCTTTTTTTCGCGCTTCTTTCGATTCTCATTTCAGTATCTGTTTTTTTCGGGCGAATATTATTTTTTTGCTTTCACTTCGCGTAGCGAGGACGAGCTTTAAAACTCATTTTGCAAAAAGCGCTCATGCATATGACATAAACACGTTGCTCATTTTTCACGTTGCTCTATATTACACGTTGTGTATGTGTACACCGGTAAACGCGGAGGTGCTTTCATCGCGGACGTCGCGTCGAGGTTTGTTCGCCAGATTCGCTACCGTAAAATGAAATTCATCCGAGTGTTGATGTTTTGCGACGAGGTCGTGAGGGCATTCGGTTCGGACTTGGGGGCGCAGAGAGCGTGAAATTCAACCGATACATGAATCGTATTTAACGGATTGAAAAGATGTATAGGGTGTTTCGAAAGCGTATCATGAAATGTGCTTTGGTGAGGGTATTTTTCCAGGGGTAAGGTGACGGAAAGAGGAGAAATGCAGACTTCTGGGGAAATTTTATGGAAAGAGGAGGGGGGGTTCTAATCGTAAGGTCTTGATTTGGATGAGTGATTCATCAAGATATCGCGTGGTCGTCTTGGTTTTCTTGATCTCTTCGATGTGGCGACGTTATTGATTCATGTGATGATCAATAATAGAATAATTGAAAAATAAAACAAATTTTCAGTCATCTAGTTTGAAGTAGAAGAAAAATACTTCTAAATTATGAAAAATTCGAGAAACACCAGAAATTATTTGGAAAGAATATTGAAAAAGCGAACAATATTGTGAAAGTTACTGAATAAATCGAAAAAAATAATAGGTACAAAATCCAATGGAAGAAGTAACTGTGAAAAATTTTGGGGAAATATTCAAAAAATGTATCGAAAAACTGCCAAAAAATATTTGAAAAAATAAAATATAAAAGCAAAAAAAAATGAAAAAAAATGTTTACAGTTTCTTAAACATGCAATGAAAATTTTATGAAGAAAAACTTTGTGCAAAAGTATAATAAATACCGGCATTAAAATTTCCCCCCTCCCCCATTTCTAGACAACTTTAACATTTTAAAAAGTTCTTTCCTGTGTAACTTTTTCTGAAAAAATTAAAAAATTTGAAGAGGCCAATTTTCTTAGATTTGTTGAGCCATTTTTAGTCAACTTTTTTGTATTGTAAAAGCACCAAAATATATATTTTGGATGTATCTATCTACTTTTTTTGAATTGATAAAAGTGGGAACACTGATTTTGCCATTGTACACGAGTTATCCTTCGAGAGGAAAACAAAATCTAAAAAAAAAAGATTGGAATTGCAAGGTAGAATTTGACTGGAACTGAGCGTGTTCAAAATTTTCAAATTTCCGCCATCTTGGAAAATTTCAAATTGTCATATATGTAATTTTGGTTGTAAAAATCACACGCAGCTCCTCTTTGCATCTTTCGGAGTCGTTTAATGACCATAATTCAGACTGAAAAAAAAAAGGAAATCGACCACCCATTATCTAACTTTTTGCTGATTTGACACGGAATGACTCACTGGTATTTTCCGCAATTCGACGTCGCGTCGATGTTTGTGCAACCCTTAAATGTTGCGTGACAAGCGCTGAGGGCAACGACGACGACGCGACATGTAAACCATCTGCGGCGTCGAATTTATTCATCGTTTCGGAAACTCGGTAATAATTTATTCGTCGACATTCGGTAGATTGGACAACGACGACAGCAGACGGTTAGGTTTCAAAATGACGTCGACCGGAGCCGGGTACGTTGGGTGAAGGGGGGGCTGCACAGTGCTCAGATTCGAAATCCGTTCGGTTACGGTTTTGAGTAGTTGAGTGAAGGTGTACGGAAGCGGGAAAGGGGTGATGAAGCGTTTACACAGGATTTCGTGCATGTAAGAAGCTCCTCAACCTTATGACAGAGTGGAGTTATCAATGAGGGGTGTTGTTTCTGGGGAGTGTGAATAAATTCTACTTTTTGGCGAAAACTTTTTCTAAAGGTCGTTTACATTTTGCGATTGAAAGGTCGTCGGTGTATCAGACGTGTAAATTCCTGGTATGTCATCGATGAGGTTTATTTACTGGAGCTAGGATACGAAGTTAGGGTATTTACCGTATTATAAAGTAATCTTCGACGTAAATAAGAATTGCGTAGGGGTTGTGTCTCAAAAGGCGAATAAATGGCATTTTTGTGAATTAAGAAAGCAAAAATTTTTCTTTGGTGTTTCTCTAAATACGTAGTACGAAATGTTGGAATGCTACGAACGTTCTCTGCGAAAACGATATAAAATTGTGAAAACCTACTTCGATGTTCTTTCGGAATAGTTTCTTCGTAAACGCATCGGAATTAAGTTCGAATAACGTCGAATTACAATACAACGTTGTTTCTCCTACCGTGCTTGTTAAATCGCACGAATACATCCCGCACACAAGCCGCGAAGTCAGTACGAAGTTATTAATCCGTAGAAGAATTCGGTCGGTTCGTGTTTTAAATAGCGCAGAGTATAGGTTTAACGTACATTTTACGTATACGGTGTGCGAAATTTAAAACGAATAAACGTTCCACAATGCAGATTAAAACGCAGATTTTGCTAACTTAATTAACTTATCTTTCGGTTTGCTGCTCGCCCTTCTACGGGCGTGTGTAACGTTCGCGTTCGCGTCTGGCATTCTTATGAAAACGATTTTGTAGCGGAATAGGTGCTGGGGAGGGAGGCGGATTGGAACATTATACGCGTCTCTATACGGCGGTGGCTGCTTACGTTTCTTCGTGAGTCGAGACGACGACGAGAGAGATTACTCCGGTGCGAAGGTGCAGCGGTGAAGTGGAAAGCGTATACGTCGTGGAAAATTACAAAAATTCCCCCATTTTTCGCTGGCGATGCCAAAAATTAATTGAATGCAACATGTATGCGGCGTGTAAAAGGGAGCATGAAGGAATGCGAGGTTTGGGGCAGCGAGATGGCGTTCGGGGAGTTCTTTTGTACGTATAGGGTGGTTAGAAAATAACATTCCGAGCGTCCGGTGAGTCTTTATGTGGTTTGAAGCTAGAGTAATTCGAGATGGCGAGATGACCGAAGCATCAAAGAAAACGACGTTAGGGTTGAAAGTGACCGCGTTGTGGAGGGCGGGGGGGCTTATGGTATACAGAGAAAAAGTGGACCGTTAAGTTGAAAATTTGACTTTTTTTCTCAAAAGGTTTGAGGAGAAAGAATAATGAAGCCAAAAGTAGAAAAAAAGGCTATAAAAGTGAAAAGAAGTTCAAAAATTTTGTAACAGGACAGGGGGAGGGAGATGAAAGAATATAAAATAAAAACGGAGTGAATTGTAATTATAAATGATACCACAATTGAGATACATGATGAATTATCTGAATTTGGAATATAAGCGTTCAAAATGAAAAAATAAATGAGTTTGTATCAGCTCCCTTCTCCTCTTTCCCTCAAGGTTTGCATATGATAATTCAAAATTTGATGTATACCCTTGAGTTGAAGTAATTCATGAAATGTTTCGCTGAGATGCCATCAAAAACACTTCTTGTGGATTTTCACTTTTTTTTTAGAATGTTACATCATCTATTTGGAGGGGGAAGGGAAGGGAAGAGAGTGTCGTCATACAGACGTTACTGATGTCACAAAAAGAAGAAATATATGTAGGTATTTTGAAACACATTTTCGAAGGGTATGATACCGAACTTTAAACTCTGGAGCACCAGAACAATTTTCGTGCTTTTGTTCGCCCCTCTTCCCCTTTTCATCGAACTCGTAATAGAAAATTGAAGTAAAAAAAATTGTCCATTATTTTGAAGCATTAATTTTTGAATCATCATTTGACGTCATATAGCCGATTGTAGTATAGGTCAATGAAGTTTTAAGAAAGGGAAGGAGGTGAGATTTTGATAGATTTGTTGATAAATTAATTTTTTAACGTTTCATTGATTTTTGTTGATTTTTGTTTTTTTTTCATTTTTTTGGACTTTTTTAAAATAATATATTTGAAATATAATTTTTATGACCATTTCCTGACTATTTTAATCATGAAATTTTTTTTAGAAATTTTTAATGATTTTCCAGATATGTATTTTTCATGTGAGAGATTTGAAAATTAATAGGTCTACTTTTTTCCTCGTTTTTTTTTAATTTTTCATTTAGGCTCTTCTCTTTAAATATTTGAAATGTAATTTTATCGCCATTTCTTGGCTTTTTCAATCATTTTTTGTTGATTTTTTTTATTTGTTCAGACTTTTCGAGTGTAAAAATTTTTTTGATATTTTTAATGATTTTACAAACGAATTTTCACAAATATTAAAAAAAAAAATTATTCATCAATTTAATTATAAATTTTTTTGTTTTTTTAAAAATTGTCGAATTTAAAAATTTAAAAAAACATATGTCCACCTATAATAATAATTCCAATTAATATAAAAAAAAAAATGTTCCAAAAAGTTTTTTCGAACACTCGAAAATTCCTCTTCGGAATCGTAAATAAAAAGGAATACGAGCGGAAAAATGAAAAGTCAACAGTTCAAAACTTACCCTAAAGGCTTCTCGAGAGGCTATAAAATATTAGTAATTCCCCAGACACGCATTTTATTACGAACGTTTCTTCGCAGGGTGATTGGGAATTTGGTATAGCGCCTTGGAAAGGGACGAATAGGCAAGTCGTACCCTCGATAACCGTTATACTTTGGTTATCTATGGGCGAAATTGAAGCAGATCTTCATGACGATGTGATGCATCGTAAATCTTCAAGAAATAACGGTTTTTTTTTTACAAGTTCCTGATATTTAACGAGTCTGTAAGTGTAACGCTGGTTGCCTATTCTTCGTGTATTAAAGGAGCTGAGCGTAGAAGGGTGGAAATTTGTATTATAAACGAATTTTTTCGCGAATTCGAAAAATCCGAGATATGACGAGAAGTGACGCCCATTTTGCTTTTATTGTTGTTTAACCTTTTAGTGAGAATTTCCGTTCGGAGAAGGAAAAATGAAGAGCGTAGAAAAAAAATCACCTCAAAGTAAAAAACTGGCTTTTTAAAGTTAAAGTAAGAGTTAATTCTGGATGGAATAAAGAACACGAGGTAATACTTATTTCGGCGAGTACATCTGAAAATTTAATTTAAATGACACTTCATTAGGGAATTTTAATATCTTTAACGAGAAATACAACGACGTGGCTGCGCGAAAGGGAAGGTAAACGGGTGGATTCTTTTTTTGTGTTTTTTTCCTACCAACGTAAGTACTACGAAAGTTTTTCATTTTTTACCGGCGCGCCCGAACAAAGTGGAAATTTTTTCAGGTCTCTCGAGCGAAGTAGAACTTGAGCCGATCTTCTTGCTAGTTTAGTCGATGCTCGTGTACTTGGAATTTATTGAATTCGCGACATTTTTCAAATATGTAGCGATGATCTGAAGAATGAAAAAATTCAATTTTTTTCGCCGTCCCGCGTAGTTTTTTATTTTGGACGATTTATTTGCCTTGTTTGTATCCGTTGCACGTGTATAGGCAAGAAAAGTGGGGAATTTTTTTGAAAATGGATTGGAATTCGAGATTAAACGTGGCAATTTTTTTTCTTTAGGGTTTGCAAAGGAAAGAAATGCTGAATCGGTGATCATGAGGTGTGAATAATTTGCGAAATTTTCGAGTTCGGGAAATGGAAAATTTCACGTGTTTGTTGCGATAAAACGTGTAATTTTTTATTATGACGGTGACTTGTCGTGTTGAATTGTACGAAATTTCTTTAATATTTTCATGCTTGAAAGTAAAATGAATGGGAAATGTGAATGGATACAGGTGAAATAGCCTCTTATGAAGAATCAGCGCTGCCGTTTGAAAATTATTCGTTACATGTTGCGAAAAAATATATGAAAAATTTCAATTTTCAATTTAAAAAAATTTCCTTTGAAAAATACCCTTTTTGAAGAGATTTTTTAAAATTTCGAGCGAAAAAATATCCAGAAGAACCGTGACATTGAAAATTTTCATTTCAAAGGTAAACTCGTCCTTTTGGTTTAATTCTCGTAAAAGTTCGGTATTTCTATATCAAACGGGTCATCTCATCAGATATTTATTTCACCTTGAAAAGCGCCTTTTTTTGTACAATACGAAATCTTTTCGGCCGTGTGTTTGGCATTGGAATAATTACGCCTTTTTGATATGGGGCACTGATCGTTGTCACCGCGATAAAAATAAATCGATAGTCGAACAAGGTAATTATTCGGAATGGAAAAAGAATTAATACGTGCGTCGTGTGTTTCGAATACGATGTTGACGGACGAATTAATATTTCATAGGGTTTTCGGAAAAAAGAAAGAGTATGAAGCAACGACGATATGTTTCTTGTAATTTTTTATCCTTCACACGAAGTAAGAAATAGGTAAATATATAAAGAAAATTGACGTTTTAGACAAGGATAATTTTTACGTGAATCAAAAATAAGGATTAAAGGATATGTTTGGCTTGCTTAGAAAATGATGTCTTTATCGTTGAAATGTGACAATAATTAGGTATTTGAGTCAGGCGGACGAAGAAGAGGAGGGGAAAAACGGGAAATTTTTCGTGTTTGTTCTAGACGTGCACCTGTTTTGGTTTTCAAACCCGTTGACCTAATTTGAAAAGTTACACGAGCCGTGTTGACTTTAATTCTCGACATATGCGAAAATATGTTATTAGCTTTTTGGTTGATTTTGTCCAGTTCTGTGAAAAAGGTCATTAGGTGTTTTGGCATAATTGAAAAATTGAAGGCGTTATGTCGATTGTAAGTTTTCTTTGCGCCTTGACGCTTCGAATATTGAAATTAGACGAAATATCATTTTGACATTTTTTTAGCACGTGTCAAAATCTTTAAGAAATGTTCCACGGAAATTTTTCTATTCGTTATACTTTGGAGGTTACGAGGTAGTTAATAAACGTCTCCTGGAATAATATATCTTTACCCCTTCAATTTACATAGTCTACAGACATATTTTAGGTTAGTTTGAAATGCATTTTTAGTAGGTTTAGAGGAAGAGGAGAGGTTTTATACTAAACCCTCGGTATAACTCAAAGGCAAGAAGGTCCCCTGAACAAAATACATTCAGTTGGGGGTCAATTCGAGAACAGAGTTTTCTTGTAGTTTTTTTTTTTTGCAAATTTGAGAAAGTTCAGACGACATGACCAAAATGAAGGTAATACATAAATCGGTTAAAAAATTGTATATTTTTCTGTGAAAAAAAAAAAACCAATCACGCATACACAACGAACAGATGAACAAGATGAACATACACGTTGCGAGATGACGAGAACGCCGGAGAGAAAAAATAACCGAAAATGATATAACGACAAATAGAAAAATCTATCTACGTAATTTCGGAAAATAGAGAGATGCACGTCGAAATATACCTTGCGTCACAAAACGCTATTTGACGGGGCTGCCTGCCTATTGAAATCTCTGATGGAATTTTAATCTAGATATTTTTTATATCTTTGAAGTTATTGGCTCGATCCAAATATGATATATGTCATCGACAGGCTAAGACTTCATTATTACTTTTTAATGTGCTACCGAAGTCTTATCGTATATTTCTCAAGTCGATTTCACCGCGCCCCCGTCACCAATGCAGACGACGCGGCAAATCGAGATACACGTCACCTACTATTTCCTTTTGTGCTGATTTTCCCGGTAACGCGATGGCACACACTCGCCGAACGACGAAAAACCACGTCAAATGAAAGAAGGCGATTAGACGTTTCGTATAGCGCTCAAACGAGTATAGGAAGTAGTCGCCAAAGTGAAATCTTTCGCAAAACGACGTCATATAATATACCTATATGCTTAATGCGGCAGTCGTATATTTTACACACTTATACGACGTTGGTAATGGCGTATATAGCGGACTGAGATTATATGGTCGATGCGAAGGTGTAACCTGGGGTTCATATAGGAAGCGACGCGAAAAGTAAGATGAAGAGCAAGAGACCACGAGCGAGAGCGTACGAAGGGTGGAAAAAAGAGGAAAATTCAATTTTGTTCGTCGCGCAATTTTCACATTTTATAGGATATCTATCGGTTCTCGCAGAAAAATCTAATGGCGAGAACACAATTGTCGGTAAAATACGAGTAAAAGAATCATCTTTGCTGAGGTTTTTTCTCCCTTTTGGTCGCTCACTTTTTCATCCGCAGTATAAGTAAGTCCGTAGAATTTTTTTTTCTTTCTAAAAAGGTGAATTTATTGATTGTTTAGTCCGTAAGAAGGTATATTAGATGACTATTGGTATATTGAAGACCTTCAGAGAGAAGAAAGGGGGGGGGGTCGTTTTATGAAGAAGTGCAAGACAAAATAGAGATCGTTTGATGTAGCGTATCATTACTTGTACCGAGTTTCAGAGTTTGGAATACGTAACATACGTCACAAAATTGAGTGATGTGGCATGTCAAATGAAGTATGACATATGGTTAGTGTTCTGTGGTATATGTCATGTGACTTGTTACATGATATGTTACGCGAATTACGTGGTGTGTCATGTAACATACTGTTAAGCATGTTATGTGACATGCCCTACTGTTTGATTTGCCTGTCATGGGTCACATGACCTAAGTTACTCGCGTGTCATACAACGTGAGTTGCACGTCAAATGTAACATGAAGAGTCATGCAACATGAGTTACATGGCTTATGTTATATGACTTGAGCTGTATGTCATGTGTCATATGACCAAAGTTACATGCGTGTCGTACAACATGAATTACCTGACACATGTTACATGACATATGTGTTATACAAATTGAGTTGTACGTCATATGTAATATGACCGATGTTACATATGTGTCATACAACTTGAGTAACATGACTTATGTTACATGATTCAAGTTACATATCAGTGTCATATGACTTAGGTTCCATGTCATATATCCTACAACTTGAGTTACGAGGTTGATGTTTCATAACCAGTTACGAACAATACACATTATACGACTTGCATTTCATGACACAAATTGAAGCGTAGGTTGACTTGTGTGAGAAGTTATGCGAACTACATCACAATAGCGTTTGAAATTCACGAATCGACGTTTGTTAAAAGATGATAATATAAATCCTTGAAAATGTTTTTTTTTCTCCTTTTTCTTCTTTTGTCATCGGAGAACTCAAGATTTCAACTTTGTTTTACTAAACAATTACCGAGATTATACAGTTTCTCGTTTCGAATGGGGAATAGATGGAGAACTACAGGTTTTTTCGACATAAATACACGCAAACGATGTCGACGACGAGTCAACGGACGGCGACGACGACGTCGTCGATGTTTTTTAGACTTAAAAATTCACCTTTCAAGGTTCGACAATAGTAGCGCAGTTCTCCAGACGAGAGACGGTTTGTCGAAATAATCGGAAACGAAAAACGTAACGCTTAAAAGCATACCATGTTTATTAATGAATTTTACGATGAAAAAAAAAGAAGATTTCTTTCGAGCAACTGGAGGAATATCCTACGCTTAGGGTATGCTGAGCGCGAGAGGGAGGGGGGACATCAACGTCGGCGTCGGAGGCACGATAGCGAAACGAGAGGTTGTTTTACGTCTCTGCGAATGAAATCACGATTAATATTAAATACGAGACGGCGAGGAGCTCCCGGACGGGGGCAAGATTTTCGTCTTTTTTATTTTCCTCGAGTTTTTTGTTTTTCCAAGAGATGCGCGGAGGGGAGGCGCGTCTTCGCGGTACGTTATAATACACTATTTTTGTCGTCGAATCGTCTCGTTTCGGTATACGCGAACATTTGATGAGAAAGTTTCCATTTCGTATACAACAAAAGTTTAAATGGAAGTTTGTAATTTCTTATAAAATATTCATCGTCGCTCGATTTTTGTGCGAGGGAAAATGAATTTACTTAGCTGTTAACGAAGTTTACGTTATATTTTTAATTATTTTTCACTTATTAAATGTAGGAAAAATAAAAAAGTATGACGGTGAAGTTTCGCGTATTTTTTCACGCTCGACGACGAAACGAGAATAGGAGCGAAGGTTGTGGGGAATGGGAATAAGCGAGATTGGTATTTCTTTCAGTGTCGTCATGTGCGGGTTTCTGTGAGATCATCGAAAAATCTGTTTCCATGTTTCAGGAGACTGGAAAAAGTAGATATTTCCTTCCAAGTCACAATTTTACAGTTTTTTGTCTTTTTGGAGCTAGAACGTGATTACAAAATACATAAAAGAAATAGGATTCTGCTGGAGGCTGCAAAACGACTATAAAAATGATGAACTTTTTGTGTAGGAGGATAACTTGAGCTGCCATGTAAATGCTCCTCTCCTCGCGCTCGCCGCTGTTTCATGTTGTAGTATTTATTTCAATATCAATTGACAATTTAGCAAGTTGAAATCAACGATGGCCTGTTGTGCGATTATTTTCGGTTCGAGAAGAAAGGTAAGAGGACAATGACGCGGAGGAGACGTAAACAAGAATATTTCGCTCGATTACATTACGGTCGGTAATTATTTGTGGAACTCGTCGGAAAATTATTCTACGCTGCTGGCCCGAAATACCGCTTCGTCGATTCGATCATACACGATTTGACGGCGCGTCGGCGAAGTTTCGCGATGAAGAAAACGTCGATTGACGGATTGACGATGGTGCCCGTTGGCTGCGAGAATCCGTGGCGTGTCTAGCTGGAAGGGCGCACGTGGCAGGAATTCGATCGAGGTTGCGTTTTTCGATAATTTCGTAAAATCTCGCGGCGTAATTTCGTAGTTAGTCTCGCGTCGCTAATCCGCGGTCGAAAGGACGCTGATAGATGCGAAAAAAGGTTGGGATCGGCGTGGATATGTGTCAGGATGAAGCGTCGTCGCGGCGCGTCGCCGCGTCCGGCGGATGAAATATGTTTAATTTATATTTTGAAAAACCCGTTGATAAAAGTTTGGCGAAATTTGAAATATAAGGTCGGTTTTGTTTCAACATAATATGGAAAACCTCGCCGGTTTAAGCTTGAACGTAAATTATACCTTTTTGGTTGGTAAAAGAGCTTAATGAAAGTTAAAAGTTCGACGGAAACTTTTCGTATCCATATTTAATAACATTAAGCTTTTTACGCTATTATATTAGTCGACGATATACATTAAACAGATTAAAACGGCCCTAGAATATGGAAAAATTTAATTTAAGAACTACACGAAAATTTTATTCGAATTGGGTTTCGATGTTTAGAGGTTTTTTGTTTGCGAGGAGGGTGACAAAGAGGGAGACGTTTGGATAAAGTTAACCGAGAAAGTCTTGGAAAAAGGGGAAAAAATTCGCGAGGTAAGTCACCGTGTACGGAGCTCTCTTTACCGAACGAATTACACGGCACGGTTGGTCGGCGGTTACGTTCTGCTTGGCTTGGCGCTCGGCGCGGTTTTAAATCCAATTTCGACGTATTTATACATTTTGCCTGGCAAAGGCGGTAAAATACGCGTTTCGACGCGGCCAAAGGTTTATTAAACGTTTCACGGTATAATCCAGTCTTGTGATATACGATGCGAATGTAAAAAGCAACGCGTCATTGATTACCCTCGTTGATAATAACGAAAAGAATATTCGTCTGCTTAGTCTTTTTTTCGAAGACGCATAAATAGGGCGGAAAAAAAGCAACCCAGGACGAGCCAACATCCGAGGAGCAATCGTGCAAACACTGCATAGCGAATACAATGGAACACTATTACAGTAAGAAGTCCAGCATACGGGATCACGCGGTGGTATACGAGGCGCTAGACCGCGGCCATCAATCGGACGTGACGCGCATAAGCAAGAGACCCGATCGCGGGGTGAATGCATCCGGACGACGTATGTTCACCTTCATGGGCTCAGCGGGTAAGCCGCGCGCCGGCCACGCGCTGACGGTGGCTCGATCGCGGACACCGAGCAAAGCGGCGACACCCAGGGTGCCGCAGCGTACACCGCGTAGCAAACGCCTACCGAGATCTAGATCGCAATCGGCCATCAAGGCGAAACCGACACCGACCAAAGAGCAGCCGTCGTCTGCCGGCAAAGAGCATCCGTCCAGATCGAGCAGTCTAGCTAAAAAACACCAATCACGTTCGGCGAGTTTGAACAGCAGTAGACGCGAGACCGTCCCTATACCCGCGCCCGTCGC
This sequence comes from Maconellicoccus hirsutus, assembly GCA_003261595.1. Taxonomy (NCBI): domain Eukaryota; kingdom Metazoa; phylum Arthropoda; class Insecta; order Hemiptera; family Pseudococcidae; genus Maconellicoccus; species Maconellicoccus hirsutus. Next base: position 19,861 of record QBDW01000877.1, read on the forward strand.
CGTCGCACCACCGAAGTCCAAAACCATTACGCCAATACAAATCGAGATACCGACACCGGCCCAACCCAATGAGACCATTTCGCCGGCTATATTGGTCGGCGATGAGCAAAAAATCGACACCAATCAGCCAGCATCGCCGATGAATTCGTCCGCGAGTACGTCGTCCGATGAGGATAATAAGGTCGAGGAGGAGATACCGTCGTCGCCATCGGTGGTCGGCTATCGTAAAGTTGTATATAATGAAAACGATGATAAATGGGTGGAGTACTGGAAGATCGAAGAGGATATTAAACGAGCCCAGAAGAAGGCCAAGGCGCAGCAGCTCCTCAATAAGTGGCAAGCCGCCAAGGCTGTACCGAAGGTGCATCCGATTAAGGGACGGATCACCGCGAAGATCCAAGTTATGTTTCCGACGGCCATCGTGAAGCAAGATCGAAGACACGGGGGTGCTCATCAAAGTATCTTGATGACTGATCCGTTGAGGATCGAGTTGTATAAACGTCGGGCTCCCATTGTACCCACTTATTACCAGAATCATATCGTCAAGTATGGTAAATTGCCGTTCCGGAATAATCCCAGACCGCACCCGATCGTGTAGATGGAGGCATCAAAGGTGAAAAAATGGTGTAAAAGTATTTTTGAAATATAATTATTCGCTTCGTCTCGATTTACAAATTATGCAAAGTATCACCGAAGTTCCATCTTTGTCTATCCCATCCTGTGTGTCTTTCCTCCGGTTTGAATCAAAGTCCATAAACACGTTGCTGATTAATAACCAGCGTATAAAAAATTAATTCGCGAATTGCGTCCTTCTGCACCTCGCCTCGGCGACGTCTCTCGTTAATCCCATCGTGCTCTGTATTGTCATATTTACAATGCGTAGGATTAGTCTGGTGACCGTGTCTGATGCCACAGGCGTAGTTTTTTTTTTCACATCACGATGCTCAATATTTCCATATCTCATCGGCGCTATTTTTCATATTTTTTTCAATCACGTGTACCTATAATAACGTCGAATAAATACGTTTGTATATGCGGATCCGATGAGCGGAAAATTTTTTGTGCTTTTGTATACGCTCACCGATGACTGGCACGTTGTGATAGGGTATCTTCGGTGAACATGACGACAAAATGTGAGGAGTCGCGTCTTGCGGGTAGCGGGGGCTGAACCGTGTGGGAAAATGCGCGAATGTGACGTTCGATAATGCCTCGAGTACGATTTGCAATATACGTGGTGATTCGGGTTAATCTCGGTTCCTTCAAAGGTGTTGAAATGCAAATTATATCGCATCAGAGGCATTGTAGTTGCTGGTGTAAGTGCTTTAAGGGGCATGATAACCTGCTGCATTCTCCTTTTCTGAATTGGAATGTACAAAGTTATGAAAAGTGATTGTAGTGTGCTTTGAAACAAATTGAGACGCGATGTATTCGTCAACGGACCCCTGTATGAGTTTAACTCCTTTAAAATTTTGTTAGGCAACTTATATCACATTGATGTTGTAATAGTTGCTGGTACGAGTATCGGAAAGGGTTCTGCTATTATGAGTTTAGCTCCTTCAAATTTGTAGATATGCTATTCATATGACGTTATGTAATATGGGTTACATGTGTAGTTGCTTTAAGGAACAAAATAGTATCGTTGAAGGAATTTTTTGAAAAAATGGGTTGATTTTCTTAGTATGTGTAATTTAGATGAAAAACACGAGTAAATGAATTGATATTTACAAGTCGGTCATTTTGGATTGTTTTGGTTGTGATTTCTTGAAAACATGTTCCCTCGTAATAAATCCAACATCATTATTGGTAGTTTTCTATTCGCTCCTTGGCTTTTTATTGTTTTTTTATTTTATTTTTTGGTATACTCTTTTTTTCCTACGTATACCAAGTCGAATAAATAGTCGTCTGCGGAGTCGTATAAAACAATAAAGCCAATACCCTTTGGAAATATATGGAAAAAAATTCGAACCAGTATCGAAAAGCGCATCGTTTTGTAATTTATACACGAATTTAGTCAAACGACTCTTTCTGTTTTTTTTTTTTTTTTTTTTTTGTATCCCACATTTTACATTCAACGTTTCTACGTATTGAGGCTAATGTGCATTGTAACTGCATATTACGGTACTACTATTATACCTGTACATAAATATACCGGACTAATGTACGTATTATAATGTATACTCAGCACACACTGTATATGTATTTATATAAAGCTAATACGGGAGACTGTATACGTAGAGATTAAACAATAGGGGATCGTATGGAAGCAGAGGTATGCAAGGGTGGCCAAGAAGTACGGAATGCGAAGCATTTATAGGGGAAATGTACATCGTTGTGTAAATAAATATACTCGTTTTTTTTTTTAGTTTTTTTCGCTGCCAACGGTAATGTTTACATCGATGTGTGTATAGTTTTGAAATAACATTGTATTTTTATTACCAAAGCTGTAGTGTGTAATATCGCTCCGATGGGTTTTGTTGAGCTTGGAATGTAGTTGAAGTGCGGAGGGAGAAAAGTAACGAGGTAATCGAGGTATTTTTGTAATTGAAATGATCATGATGTTTTTACAGCGAATGTCAGGTGTTGGGAATGTTCTCATCAGAGTATGTGTTTGTTTTTAGTAATTTTATTTTATTTAGTCTTGTTCAATTGGTCAATTCTATTACTGTTTTGAAATATTTTAAATTTGGGTCGGCCCGGTGTTTTTGTGATTTTTCGTTCATTGACGTTTTTCATCACTTCATGTCGTGTTACGTTCAAGTTGAAGTCAGTTCTGGTGATTTGGAGTGGTTTTTAGTCGATTCGATGTCGTTTTGATTAAATGTCGTTTTTTTTGCCGCTCATAATAATGTTCGTTCTTTTTTATTTGGTTCATTGTCATTTGGTATCATTTTGATTTCGATGCGTTATCGATTTTACCTATTTTTATTCGATAAAATGTCTTTTGAAGTTGTTTTGATTAGTTTTTATTCGATTCATTGTCGCATTTTATTACTTTGGGTAATTCTCATTTCGAATCAGTGTCATTTTTAGTAATTTTGGTTCATTTTAATTTTTTTGGTACATTGTTGTTTTATTATTTTGTAGTTTTTGATTATTTTGGTCTATTTTGATATTTATAAATATTTTTGACGCAATTTGCTTAGAATACGATCAATTTATTGTAACAATAAGAAGTAAAAAACATTACGATTAATTTAATTAAATTTTTTCCAACCTTTATATTATCTTTATTATAATAATTTCGACCTTGACCAGCTACATCGTGTTACAAATTATCCAAAACGCACCTACCCACAGGTCCAAGGTCGAGGAGAAAATAATGTAGAAATCCTACTCGACGCGTATAATTACCAAGCGACGCGTAACTTGTAACGAATTCCGTGCCCAAGAAGACGTTATGTGCTTTGAGCTTTAGACGAGGAAATTCGATCTGTCTGAAAGTTGCTTTCTCAAAACTCCCGAGTAATTTGGCCGACGAGGAAACTTGTAAATGAAAAAAGTTCGCGGTGCTCTAGTGTTTCGCTGAAAAAAAAAGAAAAAAATCGAAAAAAATTAATTTACCAATAGGAACGAAAAGATTCGAAAAAGAGAGCCGAAAAAGTTTCGAAAAATAATAACGCCAAGAAGAAAAAAACTGATGTAGACATTTTTTGGGAAATTTTCGCGTATTATATTGTTCTTGCGAGCTTTTGAAGCTACGGTGAAATTTTTAATAACATCGATGTCGTTTTGTTTTATTTTTGATCTCTTGGATGCGCTCATTTTGGCGATATTAGTTAATGTGATATTACGGTACATAAAGGAGTAGGAGAAAATTAAAGAGGAAATTCTCAATTTTCTCGATGGCCTTAGTCGCGTATAATAGATAACGTTTCGAGGGGGTAGGGGGGTAAAAGAAGAGAAAACCCTATTAAAATCTACTCTAGCGATAAACCAAAAAACGACTCATCAGATAAAAACACAGCAATTACAAGGCAACTCTCCGAAAAAAAAAATATACCGGGGGGGAAAAAAAAGCATCGGAGACATGGAAAAAACACACCGCAACACAATATCAACCCTTCAATCCGGAGTTAATTACTCTCGCGACGGTGTTTAAAAACAATCGCGATATTAATAACCCTCTTCTGGCGGATTTACTTGGCACCGTTTCGTACCATCGTGTTTCGCGTTCCCGGCTGCGTATATCTTTGAGCGTTTGTACGATGAGGCAGGAGACGAGAGGCGATTGGCCAACAGATAAAGCTATCATCTGCGGAGCGATTTTTCCTCTTTAGTAAGCCTCTTAACGAACGCGTTCGCTAAAAAAAAAATCCATAAAACGACCAATTTAGTTCAGATGAAAAGAACTGATACCGTAACGTTTATACTCTAAAGTCCGAAATGAACGCAAAAGAGGAAAAAAGCGGACGTATACTCGAAAGAAGACCAGAAGGGAAAAAAAGCAGAAAAGCATCGACGAAGAACGAATTACCTAAGTAAAACTTATCCTCTATTAAGATAATGTACTTATAAGGGAACATTCTTCAAAAAGGAAACAACGAAATGTGTACGGAGTTAGATCGCCATCGTTGAACTGAGATAAGCTCGCGAATAAATTGCGAGTTAGTTTTTTCTCCTTTTCGACGTACGATGTACTCGGTGTTACAAATCAGACGCTTCTACGTGTAGCAAATTATCTCGCGGTAATCGAGGATGTAATTTGGTAGAGTGTATTATTTGTCGCGTATTTTTACGAGCTTTAGGGCGGAGATATAGAATTGGGATATTAGAGAGTACGAGATATCGAAAGGATGCAGAGCATGATCTTTTAATTTATAGTGCATTATATTGTGTGTTCTGACAGCAATAGATCGCCTTTTGAAAGGCAGTTATGCAATTTAAGTTACACGCGTGTGTGTAGATGTATCTAGTTTGTGATTTGAAGGGGTGATATTATGCGGAATAATGAATAGCTAAGTTTTTAAAACCGTTAGGGTGGTTGAAAAAATTCCCTAGCCCATCCAATGCAAATTGCTCATCTTTTCGACGAAGTACAAAAATATATGTCCTCGCTCAGTTCAAGCAATTTTTTTCATATTCCCTTTTTTCAATTTCAAAAATTTTAGTGGTGTTGAAAAAAAAAATGGAATTACCCCTTCTCCCCTGAAAAAATCCCGGCATTGGTCCAAAAATAGCGCAAATCAGAGTAGGAATTCTTGAAATCCATCCAAAAAAAATTTCTTCGAACTTTGTTAAATAACTTGTAAAATCGAAAATTTCATTGGACGTGGTTCGTGGGGGAGGAGGGGGGGGGAGCTGGAGCTCACAAAATTTGATTAAAAAATCTGATTTATAATTTTTAAGGGTTTTTTTTCATGTTTGATATTTTTTGATGCGAGGACTGCAAGGTACATAATTTCGAGTAACTCTAGCTCCTTCAATTTTAAACCTAGGCTAATAATTATACATAATTTTGTAGTATTCTCAAGATTGTTATAAAGAAAATTCTTGATTTTTGCTTTGTATTTGTATTATAAACAAAATTATAAAAGATGGGAGAAAATTCACAGTAGCACTGTTATACTTGTTTTCCTCCTACAAATCATGATATCGGCAAATCTTTACCCTCGGGAGTATTTTCAGCTGCAGCATGTCCAAATAGAAGGTGATCACATAATATAACACACCCTGTATTTCGAAAACCGCATTTACACGATTTTTAACGAAGAGCTTTTCACAAAAATCAAACTTTTGATTTCGTGTATTTTTAATCGTTGTCAAAATCTTTCGTAATTTTCCACCTGGCTTTTTTTTTGAACGCGGAGGAAATTTGGCAAAAGAAAATTTTCAATTAAAAAAATCTTTTTTTGAAAAGAATTTCTAATATTTTCCATCTTTCGCTTTTTTTTGCTAGTTTTGCGTTGACGAAGAGGAAAAAAATATATACGAAGAAAAATATGCGCAAAAATACCTTGACATTTTGTCGGTTGATTTTTTACCGTTTATTTAGCAAAAAAAAAAAAAAGAAGAAAAAATTGAGAAAAATACAACACAGAAACCTCCACCAGGAACGTAATAATTTAACGTAACGTTAAGAATTCTCTATAGAATTATAAAACCTTCATCTGCGCACCCCTCCTGTTTTTTTTTCTCGTCATAAAAAAAAAAGGAAACGCAGAAAAGAGACGAACGCGCTACACCTAATCTGCGAACGAGAGTAAGCGAGATAGAGAGTGAAATAAAGCGGGAGAAAAAATGCGAAAAAAACCCTATCCTTAGAAAAAGCCACATTTTTACGTTTTTCTTACCCGGTTCAATAATGTTGCTCGTATTTAACGTGGTACAAAACTTTTTATACGGTGAAACTTAAATTAAGTGAAATGCTCATCTCAATTACGTTTTATCCTGTATCTAAGCATTCTATCGAACTCCCCAAATCTCCAAAGCGCTCATAATGCCCCATCGTCGATATATAACGCGCTAACGCCCGACCCACATAGAGTCGGCTCGCACACATACACATTTCCCAAACGCCACCGATATCCTTATTCTTTATCTGGATTATATTCTCGGCGCGAGAAACTAACAGAGCGGAGGAGAGTGAAAGAAAAAAACTTAAAATACTGTACACCCTATTTCGCTACATTTTCGCACGGAATAAAGAGTCGATATAGCGTCCGAAGCAAAAAGGGATGATAAGATTTTCTCGTTTTATTTTTTAAGAACTTACAAAAAGGGCTTTTCGCGCCATCGCCGTCTTAACACGTTTTTTCCTCGGTCCTTCTCTTTTGGCGTCTTCGCATTGGGGGTTTTCCTCTCGTCATGCACATATCTTGTACAGCGGTGTGTGCGAATTAGCTGGTAAAAGGTAGAGGATTTGGTCGGGATGTGGTATTGATATTTGCACAGGAAGTATATAGACGACGAACACGTGCGAAGATGAAAAACAATTATACTTGATTATCTTTTTGTATAGATAATGTAAATTTTATAAACCGATTAACTTCATAAGCATAATTTTATGCCGAGGTTCTTGCCTCGGTTTTTTTCTTCGGGTTTAATATACGTACAATCTCCGACCACTGTATTAAAATATGGATTAGGATTTAATCTCGTAGCTCCTTTTTCGCCGCTTACGCTGATGAGTATATGAGTTCGCTCTATTTTTATCTTTTCGTCGTTGGTTTTTATGGTAATTTTATTCGCAGACCGAAGATACAGTCTCGGGCGATGCTTCGTTTCGCGCTTCGCGCCTTACTTTCGCCGGTTAAATTGCCGTTCTCTATGCTTATTAGTTTGAAAAGTCGTTAATTCGTTGGTTTATTCATCCTCGTTTTGGGTTGAACGCGGGTGCGTGGTTTTATTAATTTTTGTAGCTGGAGCGTTCGAATGATGGGTGGTTTGATGGGAAGGATGTGACGAGGCGGTGGCTTTTGAGTGATAGAAGAGTTGCATGTGTGAGTAAGTGAGCTTCGGGTGTCTTTTTGCGTATACCTGGGCACAAGCTTAATCAGAGTAATTATTGAAGCTCCGGTGTATTTGAAACGTGACCGAAAGGTCTGCAGATCTGTCGAAGATGAGGGAAATCCAGAAATTGTGACGAATTTTCGAACAGATCAACCTCCGAGTATCTGAAAATACTTTTATTGGATGATGCAGTGTTGGTGAGTTCATCTCATCTGATCAGTGGCGTAGCCAAGGGGGGGCAAAGGGGGCAATTGCCCCCCATGGCCTTTTATTGTTTGTTTCGACGTATCGTAGTTTGTTTATAAATTAAAGGAATAGGTAAATAAATCGTTTGCAATTTCTGGTTTCCCGCTAATTAAAAAAAATGTTGACTACCTGGACTCGTTCCCCCCCCTACCAAAATCCTGGCTACGTCACTGCATCTGATGCATTGTCTTCATGTACTGAAAATTCATCGAACGTTTGACATGATCTTGGTTTGCTTTTTTTACCCGTTGTCTTGATTGGATTTTCTTTTTATGTATACGGGGTGTTCTCATGGGTACCTTTCATCTTCTATTTGGCAATTCTGCATATTAAAAATGAATAAATGTTGAAAGTATAGTTGATCGTGAAATCTTCCGGAGTCAGCTTGTTCGAAAGTGTAAATTTTTGTTTCCTTAATATCAACTCAGGCTCATGAACCATCTGTGACATCTTATGCTTCATATCTGAGTCAAAATATAAATTATACACTATGCCAATCGATGACGTCATCTGCTAGATTTTATTCTACTTTCATTGACGTCATTATTGTTATTCCCGGAACGCATATTTAATTGAATTACAAAACATTTGATCAAAAATATACAAGTTGATGACGTAATCGCTCAATTTTAACTAAACTAAATCAATGACGTCATGAATACCTAAAAAGGTGTTTATTAATTGATGACGTCACTCTAATATTTATACAAAAAATCTGTATGTATGAGTGACGTCATAAAATTTTGTATAAAACATTCTATGTTTTTTAGTTTTTAGAATGGTGAAAGGGGGGGAGTAAAACTAAAGAAATTTCATTTTCCCGGCAATTTTTTGTAGCTTGATGACGTCATGGAATGTAAACTGGCATTGACGGTTTAGCGATCTATCATCAGTTTTGTGTTCCAGGTCTCGATGACGTCATCACAAGAGTCTACGTCAATCGACGTCATCGATCAATTTTAAATATGAATGACGTCATTATTATTTTGTTGATACAAAAGTTTTGTCATGTCAGTTTAATGACGTCATCAATCGACTTGTAAATTGAAGACCGTATTGCTTGTATTTCGTAAATTTTGATTTAAATTAATATTCAATCCTAAATTTGGGCTAAATCTCTTTAAAACAAAATAAAAAAGAGTTGGGTAGACAAAAATGGTAAAACTGTAACTTTTTATTCTTTGGAAACTGATTTTTTATCCCTAGAAAAACATAATTCAGAATTAATTTTACAATTGAAATTTCACGTTTTTGCAAAGAATATAATTACGTTGGAGTTATTAATCAATGAAATAAGTTTTGTCATATTGTGTGAAAAAAATACGCAATATACTGTATTACGTCTCTTTTCTCCCTCCTCTCCGTCACTTCATCGTTTGATAATCTTAATATTCCGTGTACTTATATAGCAAACTATGGCGAATGAGCCCAAGACAGCAGCTCGTCGTGAGCCGAGTCAACTTTACGAAGTCAATTTTATACGTTAACTGTTGTCACAAGCGCGATGATTAATTGCGTATCTTCCTAACGATCCATTATTCTGAAATGCATCTCATTAGATCATTACGCGTTTTATAATATATTTACTATAACAACGTCAAGGAAAAAAAAAAACGGGGAATAGCGGACCTCTTAGTCCTATAACGATAATTACGTTTGATACGCGCCACCGTATCGCTTTGTGTTGAAATCGCCGCTCGTTCGCACCTCGCAGCGTCGAGCGGTTTTTATTGCGGCGCGTATAGCGAGTGAAATTAAATTTTAAAAATTCACAACCGAATTCGCCGCTTTCTCGGCTGGCGTCCGAAAAGTACCATAAACGTGAAGACTTTCTCGCATGACTAAGCTTACTTTAATCATTCATTAGTCAAATTTCGCATCGTGGTCTTCGTGCGTTTGTTAATTACCGAGGAGTAATTTTGTAATTTCGATGTGTCGGTATTGTGGGCTTGTGGGTCTCTGATGTCTCATTTGATATCTAGGTTTTGAGGTATGACACGAATTTATTGTTTGGTGTTCATCTTCGGTAGTAAAATCCGAAACATGAATGATACTAAAAAGAAGAAAACTTACATAGAAAAAAGAAGTTTAAAGGTCGTTAAAAAGTTGAAAAGGATTTTTATCTTTTTATCGTATTTTTTTTCTTTTTCGATGTACATTATATACACATCACACCAAATGCCAAGAATACCAAATAAATGAAAAACTTGTATAAAGAGAAATTTTATTAAAAACAAAATAACGAAAAAAAAAATACAATAAAGCCAAAAAAAATGAAACGATGTACCGGTATTGTAACGTCTTCATAAAAAGAAATTTTTTACATAAAAGTCAATCGTTTCGGTCCGGTTCACTTGACCGTTTTCAAAGGTTTTCTTCTCGTACATTAGTATTTAAATTAGGAAAATATTCCACGTCGATTTTGTGTGCATAGTATACACGTGTGTAAATGTACGTAGGAGTTTGGTATAAAATATTACATCAGGAAATATATTTTAGGCTTTCTAATCTAACCGCTACGATGAACATGCCTTTACGACCTATAAGCGTTTCATCCAAAATAAACATTTTCAGCGGCGAAAAAAAATGGCGATAATTTTTTCTTTATTTGAACACGTCGAATATGGTTTGTATATTTTTCGACGAATACGTCCGGTTTTTCGTTAATTATGCGCTCGTTTGGGATTTTTTTTTCCTCATATTGAAATAATATTTCGAAATAATTTTTTGTTAAGGGTGCAGAGTTGAAGGTTTTTATTCGTGAAATGTAGTTATGAAATATTGAGAGCGTGGAAAATGAAATGAACGTATTTTAAATTTAGAATAAGGATGTGAATTGAAAAATCGAACGAAATTCATTTGGAAAATATTCGTTGATAATTTTTCCGCGCGGAATTATCTATTTGATAGAATATACGAGGGCGTTTTTAAGTTGCTCCTGTGGTAACACTGCTCGCGTATTATCCGCGTTGCTGCGTTTCGCGTCAGTTGACGTTTGGTTGCTGGTGCGGTAGCATGTGTTTTGCCGCGTTGACGATGATTTTCTTTGTTTAATGTTTCGTTGTGAATGTTTACTGGTGAATTGTACTCGTTTCATGATGCCATCATTGATGTATCATTTTTGAAGCATATTTCACGTTTTCATCGTATTTTAATCTTTTTGTTTTACTTGATATTGTAAAGGTATTTTTTTTTTCAACTCGGAAGTATTCCTTAGTCGAAAAATTTCAACGGCGTCGCGGGTTATTCGCAATTATCGCGCTTTGGGACGCGATACAACGTCGATTGAACTATGTCGAGATGCCTCTTCACATCAAACTCGACAATTTAGACGTTTCAATTATTGAATTTTTTATCAAGGGTGGTTCGTTTACGTTTGTTAGAAGGGTACGTTTACGACTGCGTTTATAACAATTTGGATTTTTTATGCAAGTTTAAGCGGCGCTGCTTTTTTACGATTTTTTTTTTTCGTTTCTTTGTATGGAAATACATATAGAAACGTTTCATTGTTTTACACGTAAAAGATCAAAGTGGAAATGTTTAGCGTGCGAGTAAACGTCGAAACGAGTGATCGGTGAAGGGAGAGGATGGCGAAAACGGAAAAAAACATCCGAAGATCTACTTGTTTTGTCTGAGCGAAAATATTTGACTTCGTACGCTTGGCAGATGTACTGTACAATATACTTTTTCACATCGGCGAAAGTAAAAATCGAGCAATACTTTTAACAATTTACAAAAAGATTTGCGAGTAAAAGAAGCGTAAAATTACAGAAACTGCTTTTTTTTATTATAGACACAGAATGCATTAAAATATAATAAAAGCTTAAAACACTGCTCACTGGTGCGGTATTTATTTAATTTTCGCTCTAAACTTTCGGCGTTTTTTCGTTTCCTTCTCGTTTCGTCGTTTCGTATATCGTAATTTTTCTTTATGGTTCGTCGTGATGGTTTTTTTTTTCGTGCATTCTTCTTTGGCATCGTATTTTTCAATGTGTGTGATCAATTTGTATACGCGTGTGTGTGAAGTGGTGTATTTCCCGTACCCCTTTGACTTGTGAACCTTCTTTCGTGAGTTCAAATTCCGAGAATTTTTTTATATTTTTCATAACGTCGAATTTAGTTGAAATTACGCTAGGGAGGTAGGAAAACCACATGTTTGGAAGAATATCGAGAAATTATTTCGAAACCGTTTCAAAAAGGTATAATTTTTCCACGTATTGCGATCTTTTGCGAAATTTTTTTCTGGAAAATTTTCAATTATTTGAAACAAGCGAGTTATGGAAATCGAAAAAAATCGAATAAAAAATTCATCGAAGGGAAACCGTTGGAAAAATTTAATAAAATCGAAAGCAATTTTTCGATAATTTGTATCGCTATCTAGCAAGTCAATCGAATAAAAAATATTAAAAACTACCAAAAAGTAATCCCTTCTGGTTGAACGGAAATCACTTAATACATTGAATCAACACCATCGAGGGTGAAAAATTCGCGAAATAAAATTAGTCTCACGTTTTCAAAACATTAATAAATGTAACGCGACTCGAGGGTGGGACGAATTAATTACGAACGTTTAAACAATATATCAATCATTTGGAAGACTCCACAGCGCGAATGTGTACGTTGTACACGTAGCTGTGGCAACGTGTTACTCGTACACATACATTGGCGAAGGCATCCATAGGCAATTTTCAAACTGGTACACAATGTACGAAGAATGCTTTTAGGTCGAATAGACATCGAAGGACATGGTTGGATTTTAAACGAGGAAAAATTGATATTTAAACCCCTATAAATATTTAAGTCGTGTCATTTGTTTCCAAGAATTGGACCCTTTTGGCGTTAAAGCGCGTATACACCGTTTATACGTATTTATCAGGCGACTAAAAAGAGAGGGCGATATGCAGGCATTTATGAAGTGATGTATACGTGCATGATACTACCACATACACGCAGCATATGTGAGACGCGACAACATTCAATGTATGTTTTCACTTGACTACAAACAAAATGGGATTAGAACGAATTGCAATTTAGAGTAAAAGGATTTCTTTTCACTTTAGCCGAAAGGTAATTTAAGGCGATTTTTCAGTTTAATGGAGGTTATTCTCGTTTGTGTGCTCGTGATGGAAGTGGAGAGTCAAGATGGACGCACGATGTCGTATATTAGGACATATGTAACCCGAACCTCTTCATCAACGATGATGGTCCAAGATATATTAATTAAAACTGAGGAAATTGCAAAGAAAGGGGGAAAAAGATGGGGAAGATACTGATTTTTTTACATCATAATTTTTCTTCAAGTCGCGTGTTTTGTTTGCGAAGTCGCTCAATGAAGATGTATAATATACAAAAAATACTTATCTACGTTTGTGTATTAAGTTCGTTACACATAAGGTCGCGTGTTTATGGCCGTTGATGCGGTAAAAAGTAATAAAGGTGTTTTGGCGCTTTTTCAGTTATTGTTTGTTTTTTTTCTGCGCTTGTTTTTCTTACAAGAGGCTAATGTGTTTTGTTCTTCTTGTAGCGCCCATCGTATCCATGGAGGCGGTCGAAGGACGCAGCGTTGAGTTACCATGCAATGTTTCATCGCCCAATCCGGCCGATAAAGTTTATATGGTGTTTTGGTTCAAAGCCGATTCCGGAATACCGCTGTATAGGTGAGTGAATAGTGCATGTGTATTTATGAATCAGAAGGTGTGAAACGAGAGAGGATTATTTGAATGAATGGTCCTTGGTAATGAACACAATGCATGTATTGATTTATTATGCGCAAAATGAACTGGGTATGTAGTGATAAAGTAATGATTTTTAGAAAAAAAAAAGTTTAATACCCTGGTTTATTTCAAGAATTTTATAATTTCGAATAATTTTTCAATATTTGAAGAAAATTTTGCTCAAATTTGGTAATTTTGAGTTTTTTTTTTGGTGATAAAATTTTTAATCAATATTATTTTTTGAAGTCGTGCAATTTTTTGGATGATTTTTTGACATTTTAATAAAAGCTTTTCTCAGACTTTGTGATCTTGAGGTTTTTTGCTGCGTAAACTTTTAATTTGTATAATTTGTTGAAACCTTGGAAAATTTTTTTAAATCGTATATTCGACGACAGTTATAATTTTTTATGTTTTTCTTTAACTGACCAATTAAATTTCAAATTTTTTTGTAATTTTATTTGAAAATTTTTCAGTTTACTTTTTGTTCATTCTTGGTAATTTTTGCAATTTTTTTATGATTTGTGGTGAGCATTCAAAATGAAATTTTCGATAAATTCGGTTTTCCCATCTTCTTCGAAATTGAATTACTTTTTTTTGGTAATTTTTTTGAAACCTTACACGGCTTTTATGGTTGTGGCGGCAGCTGAAGGGAGGTGGGAGTGAACATGGTTAAAAATACATATAAGTTACGATTTATATGAATTTTTTGCAATTAATAAAACGAATAAAATCACATTCGAAAAATATCGCAAGCGGAACAAAAGCATGGTTCGTTTATATTCCGGGTATTTTTTCGTAATTTTTTGCTTTCTCGAAATCACAAGATTAAAAGCGCGTAATTAAATTTTTTTTTCCCCGACGCCGAAAAGAAACAAGCCTACCGCAGCTGGTGCACGTATTTTAATCAAGCCTATAATTTTAAAACATTACTGGTTGAAACATTCGTTGGCTTGAGCGACTTTAATTATAGAAATTGAATTCCTTCTTTTCTTTTTTTTTCCTCTTGCCGCTCTTCGTACCTCTTCGACTCTTAGTTCTTTCATTTAAATATACTCCGTATGCACGTTGAACGATGGCGTATATGAAAAAAATAATAAAAATACCGAATAGATACTTTATACGTCGTCGAACGGCGCCCTTCAAACCGATATATCGCGTACGCGAACGTCGTTATTAATATTTCATATATATTCTTGCAATTTTCAACCATAATAATACAAATTTAACGGCGCGTGTTTGACAAATACGCTCGAAAAAAGCGTCTCGACCGCGTTATTCATTTTTCCAAACCTCGGCGTCGCCGAGGAAAAGCGAAGGGAAATCGTGAAATTAAAAAATTCGACGTTTGAGACTAACCAGGTAGGGAGGTCGTCTTCGAGAAACCAAAACTCCAGCGAACATCTTATGGGTTGTTTTCTTTGACGAAAAAACTAAACGGTTTTCGAGATATTAGGTAATTTGAAAAATTTCTCGACTTTCCTCCGCTAGTAATACATTTTCTCCATCGAGCACCGACCAATCATCGACGTTCAGTTGTAAAAAAAAAATTGAACGAAAAAACTACACCTTTTGACCTCTCCGCACATATCTCGAGCTACTAAATTCAATTATCGGAATACTCAAGCTTACTACGAAGTGAAAAAAAATAGAATACCTCGATCGTTCGTGTTCCACATTCCGTTACGTCGGGTCACCATCGTCGTCTGTGTCCATTACCCATCAACGTATCCGGCTAAAACTTATTCGATATTTTTTCGCCTTTTTTTCTCGTCTTTTCCCCGTGAAAAAAAAACTCGTACTTTAGCATGTTTCGCCATTCAGTAGAGTCGCGTTTCGTACATTTTTTCGTTAGGCTATATCGACGAGGTGAATTTCTCGAGTTTTTTGCACTCTTCGTGGAAAAAAAAATTGCGCAATGAAAAGGCTTGGAAACGTATGAGATAACGTGCTAATATCGTCTACATGAGGGTACAAAAAATTGGAATTTTATTTATTCGAATATGCTTTTATGGGAGATTTGAGTGTATTTTACACGAGTATTTTTTTTCATAAATAATCCACGTGATTATTTCACTGTGTAGGAATTTTTTTCGACAATTTTTCTAAAAGGATTTTTAAATTGAGAGAAAAAGGGGTTCGAATTCGATGAAAAAAAAAAATGATATAAGAAGCAAAAATATTAACCAAGAGCTAAAAAAACGAAATATAACGGAATATTTTTTTCATTATACAATTTATAGCACATATAATGAAATAATATCTAAATGGCGAATTGGCAAGGAGAACGTTATTATTTCACAAGAACCAGAAAATAATATAATCTCGAAAATTTGAAAGAAATCTCCCGATGTGAAAAGAAAGTGACCAGAATCGTCATGAAAAAGCGTTGAAAAAAGCGTCATGACGATGTGTCATGCTCATGAGCGACGATCTTGACATTTTTCGTGTCATGATAACGTGCCATAGACGACACATTGTTATGGTGACGTGTCATGGTCAGTAGTGACATGTGAACATGTCATGGTAGCATGTCAAGTGACATGATATGTTGAAAAGTTATTGTCATGGTGACGTGGCATGGTTACGAGTGGTATGTAACATCAAGTGACGTCTCCTGATGAACATCACTGTCGCAGGGTGACATGAAAATGTGTTGAAAAATCTGGAACTTTTGCTGGAAAATTAATACCGCATTAGAACGCGTTTTAATAGGCAGATGTTCTTTTTTTTCTATTGCGGAGAATTGAAAGGTTGTAAAAAATTGCTCTTGAGGTTAAATTGAAGAGAAAATTTTCAGCTTTCAAATGGTGTAAGAATTTTTCATTTTCGAGTGAATTTGGCTGCGCTGTGAACACCTGAAAGGTAACATACCTGTGACGCGTTTTTCGTGATTTTCTCAAAAATGGAAAGTCACAATTAAGAAAATGAATATATCGGCCGATAGAACTTTCAAAATGCTACATTTCGTCCATTGCAAACATCATCCTATCAATCTTAGTGAAAAAGATGTCTTAATTTTTAAATGTTGAAAATCGTAAAATCAGCGTATTTTTTACTTTGTATTAAAATTGCAAACTGGGTGTCATAGTTGGGTGAGTACATGAAGCCAACGAAATGTAGCATTTTTTACGCTCTTTCAAATGGTATACAGACGATCGTAATTCAAACATTTTTTGGAAACACGGGAGACGATAATGTATCCTGCTTTTCTAAAAATGCCACTTTGCTTCGAGAATTTTTGATATTTTTTATACCACACGTTCTGTACTGCAGATAGGTAAAATTTTATAATGACCCTTTTTGTAGTGCTATAGAGGTTAAACATAAAAGGTCTAATTTTACTTTACTCAAGTTTGTTTTTCAGAAGGTAATGTTGTTTAAACGAAAATGCGACTTTGTTGAAATTTTCGAAGTTTCGAAAATTCAAAAAAGAATTGAAATGCAAAATATGTATAAAATTTAATTACTACTGGGTGGAAATGATGGGTGATTGAAGGTTTACTAATACACATATTACATGTACCATATTGTTTAACTCTTCTAATGGATTTGCCGGAATTTTATCCAAGATTTTGTAGTTTCGCAAGCGTTGAATCACACTTTCGACGTGGATTCTTATACCTACGACGTTGCGCATGAGATGCGTCTTCTCTTCCGTAAAAGCCGCACATCCCGCTAGGAATGGTGGCGTTGAATCACACGTTCCATACGGATTCTTACACGTGCGATGTTGCATGTTAGATGAGTCTTCTCTTCTGTGAAAGCCGCACATCCCTCTAGGAATGGCAGCCTCACCACCATGACACTTTTCCAGATTCGTCAAGCACTTTGTTGCTCTCAGGAAAGCCTTTAACTGCCAATAATTCATCTCCATCTTCCAACACGTCCAGTAGTCCAGATTCTATGGTGATTTGTGCGTCACTTTTGCACCAACAGGTTACTTTGGACCTGAATGATATAAATCCAGAAGGTAGGAGGATCGTCCATACACCATTCGAAAGAGCGTAGAAAAAGCTACATTTCGTTTGCTTCATGTATCCACCCAGCTATGATACCCAATTCGCAATTTTAATACAAAGTAATTCGTCCCCTTCTTCCAGCATATCCAGTAGTCCCGATTCTGTGGTGATTTGTGCGTCACTTTTGCACCAACATGTACCATGAGGGAAGGAGGGTGGGTATATAGGAGTGGATATATTGAAGGAAAAGATTGTGGGACTAGGAAATTCACAATACCTATTGAGTAAGAAAAAGAGTATAGGAAAAGGAAAACGACTAAGACAGGATCAGGAATGGGTAAGAAGGAAAAAGAAAAAAGGAAAACATGGTCAAATGAGTGTCACGGTGGTGTACCGGCACTTCCTTACCTACACATGAGTGAGTGTATATAATTTTGAAAAGAATTATAAAAAAATAAATTTTGAATCCAAAAAGGAAGGTGACTTCTTGTCACATATATAAAAAAAAAATCAATACATAAACACACACACACAGGTAAAACGATAAAGAAAAATAATCAAAACATAATTTTGAATGCATGCGAAAAGAACAAAAAATAAAAATAAAAATAATTTTGATTTGGTAGGTATATGTGCCTACCGCACTGAAAGACTAATTTAGAATTTGGTATTTATTAAATTTTAAACTTCAATTTCTAATACATCAAAAAAAAAATTCAAGGAACAAAGTCCTGATTTCAGAGTTCCAGAAAGAGGGGGTTTAAATTTCTGGGGATCTTAAAAAAGATCATTACAACATATCAAAATATGGGGGACACTTTACAAAATAGGTTTCAAAGAAACCATCACGAAAAATTTATATATAACTTGTCTTAAAAAAGACTATTTTTAAAATGTACAAAAGAATTGAATCCAAAAACGGATTATAACAAATACGAATACAAAAATTTATAAAATTACATGGGGGAAAATCTAGGGGGCCGACATACTAACACTCACCTGGTACTCCTGATGACCACTCAGGAAAACAGTGGACACTCAAACTACACTATATCACAGAAAATAAAGCCTGAAGCTCACATCTTCGAAATTTTTATTTTATATCAAATTAGACACTGCAATCAGAAAAACGTTATACAACGAAGGAAAAGAAAACAAGTACCCCCTGGTATGCGACCAGAAACCATAGTAGTAGTATATTCTCAGCCGGAGGGGAGATATATGCACTATAGATAAGGATCAAGTAGGTATATCGCCGAAACGACATACCCACCTACCTTATTTATACTACAAACAGGTTACTTTGGACCTGAATGATATAAATCCAGAAGGTAGGGAGATCGTCCATGTACCATTCGAAAGAGCGTAAAAATGCTACATTTCGTTCGCTTCATGTATCCACCCAGCTATGATACCCAGTTCGCAATTTTAATACAAAGCAATAAATACACTGATTTCATGATTCTTAACAGTTGAATTAAAACATTTTTTACGAAGACTGATGGGATAATGGTTGCAGTAGACGAAACGTAACATTTTGAAAGCTTTATTGACCGACGTATTCCTTTTTTTGATTTCGATTTTCCACCTTTAAGGAAATGAAAAACATGTCACAGGTGCATTACCTTTCAGGTTTTCATAGCGCAGCTTATACCATTCGAAAGCTGAAGATTTTCTCTTTAATTTAAGCTCAAGAGCAATTTTTTACAACCGTTCAATCCTCTGCAATAGATGAAAAGAACACTTGTCTATTGAAATGCGCATCAAATTTCCACCTGAAGTACCGCGTTTTGCCAACTAGCGCGCTGTAATGGTTTCGTCGTCACCTTCTCGACTTATGCATGGTCCCTCATTTCATTTGATATTTTATTCTTTAGCTCGAGATAACCCGATTGCTGATTATACGTATATACAGAATGGTCAACATTTCTACAATAATGAAAATACATTGCACGAGTATTCTGGGGGAAAAAATTTTTCACCGTAAATTTTCTCATTTCGATCCCTTACACGTGTTTTTCTTCTACTATGTATCGCACGAACACGAATAAAAGACACGAGAAAAGACTCGGAAAGGAGAACGAATGAAATCGTCTTCGACGAGAGAAAAAACTTCATAAAATTAGAAATTGTCGTTTTATTATTTTCACGGGGCAAAGCACGTGTTTATCCCCAAAACGAGACTACACCGGAGATGGGTTTAGTACAGCGAAGGTGCCTGTTTTACGACCAATTTTATGTTCGGTTTGGTTTTCGTACCTTTTTACGTATGTTTACGTAGTTGACTTTTTTTTTGTAACTTTGTTACGTTTTTCTGTTTGTCGGATCGAGGGGGGAGGAGGATTTTATTAGATTGCAAAATATACACACGCGAACGATGTGCGATAATTTTCAACAAGGTGTAAATTTTTCGCGAATATTGAAATTTTTCCGCGTCGTATTGTGTAGTATAGTAAAAAGAACTTCGTTTTACGGTTGATTATTTCGCTGAGAAGGAGTGTTCCTTGTGACGTGTATTTTACACGTGAATAAAAATTGATAGTTTTACTTGTATTTTACAAATTTTATGCGTAATTCGACCATACAGAAGCGAAGACCGGTCGTGAAAATCTGCCTGAGCCAGATGATGCGATTTATTTGGGCATAAAAGTAATTGCGTTTCGATTGAGAGGCGTTTTTTACGAACGATTTACGAGCTTGATTTGGAAATAATTATCGAAGATGTGAGGAATGCCATCGATTCGTACTGCAGTGAAATTAAAATTTAAGGAGTATTAGCTGCAACTTCAAAAATAGGTAACCTCAACCCGCGCCCACGCTTTTTCCTCAACTCCCCCTCTTGCTCCAACACCACCTCACGTTAACCCGTTTCTATAAAAATAACGGCTAGAATATTAAAAAAAGATTCGTTCGTCGATAAATCGTACCGAGTAGCGTATTTCATCTGCTTTGTTTATTTAGAAAACCGAAACCAAAACTTGGGTTTCAATTTTTACGCCTTCGCGCGCCGCCAACTCGCTCCCTCGCGTTCGTCGTCTTACCAGAGCAGCCCGAATAATGCGAAACGTTATTAATATTTTAATTTATCGCCTCGAAAATAAGCCTAGTGATTTTCGTCCCCTCTTCGATTCATCTTTCGGATGCGAAATTCTACGCGGCGTTGTTCGCCGCAGCCGTTTGACGTGGGTTTTTCTTCGCGACGGTAGTTGGCTGCGCCTACGTGGAAATTTCTAGAAAATTTCGGAGTAAAAATACATAGGAGCACGTTTTCGATACAGTACGATGAATGGATGAGAAAATGGCCGCGTGCGGTTGTAAATTTGGTGTGAATATAAACGTCGCAGTTGCGCAGGCGCAAACGCAGACATCGTAACTGCGCAGGTGCAAACACGAACATCACGGATGCGCGCGCATGAACGCGAAGCTGTACGCGCAGCCTAAATGTTAGTCTCGCGCATGCGCAGTTACAGTACTCTTGTTTGTGCGATATCTCTTGTTTCTTCGAGTGTAACTATTTCGTTGGAATTTAAACAAAAACACGAATTTCATCTTCGATAGATCGATTTCTTTGAAAATAAACTCGACTGCGATTGTCATACGAATTTCAAAGGCGCAACCCAACAAAAAAAAAACTAGGTCGTTCAATTTTCATATTATTTCCATATACGTACTTCTCATGTTCACACCATCAACTGGTGCAAAAATTGGAGAATTTCACGTCCTCAAAGCGAAAATTATAAATTAATCATTCTGGCCTTATAACTGGTACATTCCAAGTCAATTCCAGCTCCCATAACCGTTTTCTTCACCCCTCCGGAACTCCATCCCCAACACATAAGCCAAATTAAAACACCATCGATATGTAAATCGAGCGCGAGTAAAATCCAAAATTTCATCTATCTCGTCGCCTCCCTCCTCTCTTCGGCCAAAAGGCGCGCGGCCTTCTTCAACGACGGTATCGTACATGGTGTGCAAAGCAAACTTTTAATCTACCGCAAAACAAACTACCAAGTTAACTTTTAAGTTTACCAGACTACATCCCCGGTGCCCTCGATTCGCGCACTTACACCATAAGATGGAACTTCATCGAAGATAATGCACACGCACAACTTCTTTAAAACTAAAAGAAGGATTTATGTTATGTCGATTTTACAACGCTGATTCTATCCTGTGCCCCCTCGCCTCGTGTTACACAACCGCAGGAATTAAGAAGAGTTTCTTTTTCGAGTGTTGGAAAAAATCCGTTGCTGCGTTTATTTCACTGTCTATTTCCTCTTTCTTTGGTATCGACGGTTATACCTGCTGACCTTCTTTGTATCCGAATGTAAACCAGTGGTTCCAGCGAAAGTTGTTTCGTGGGGTTGAGCTAGTAGCCTGTCTCGTCCTGCTTAGGGCTGGTCCTGGTTCCGAACCATGTACAATAACTGATACTATTTCATCTCTTGATTGATAGAGATCATATATAATTAACGTAAAATGGAGCCAAAAAGAATGCTTGCATGAGAAAAGCAGTGTTGCCAAAATTTTTTGTTATTTTTTAAGCATATTAATAATTGGTGAATTATAACGTCATGAAGGTCTTGATAGAGAAATTGATAGTTTTTTTGTAATATTTACAAATTATTCGATAATTTCCCCCACTCGAATACCTCACTATCATCTTATCTTCAGGCGTGTTTAGCTCACATGTCGTGAATAAATTCACCGTGCTACGTCCGATAATTCGATTTTTCACGTAGAGGGCGCATCTCGCGAAACAGACAACTTCTCGAGTCGGGGCGGAACAACTCGAAAAAACTCGATTCTTTCGAATATACGGAGATAAATAATAAAATCAAAACGATAAACTTCAACGTTACACGAGTTAGTAAGGGTAACTCCAAACACGACCTTTCAACTAAAATAGAAGAAAATGACAAAAGGCTTGGAAAAAAAAAGATTCCTCGCGAAAAAGGACGAGCAATACATTTGATAATACTTTAAACGTTCAAGTACCTCTATTCGACTTTATGTAGTGGAAACAATGTATTCAGACGTAGTTGTCTATATAACTATATAGCGAGTATACAAGTATAAAAGGTGTCTGCAGTTTGTTTTTTTCCCTTTCCTCCCCGTTGTCCTCTCTAGCTACCTTCTTTTCGCCGGCGATGTTTTTAAAATGGCACATACGAAATTCAGATCATGTATAAACATCCTCGACTACGAGGCTGGCCGGAGGAAGGGCGGGGTATCGAGATGAGCGAAAGAGGTGAGGCGATGGGAGAAAAAGCTATATTCTTGAGTGCTTGTTCGACGTTTCTCTTCTATCGTACGTTTGTATCGGTTAGTAAGTTGCCGTCGGTATTCCACGTATTTCTACGTCGTCGCGCCGCTTCTGATACTCTTCGCGAGGTACATACGCGACTGAAATTTCTACGCTGCGAGGTCGTCATTTTCGACCTCGTAACATTTCGCCGAGTCCGATGTATCGGAGGCGCTGCGAGAATGCGATGGAATTTTCCAAATTAACGGAGGTTATCGCGCTGTAAACAATTGGACGATGGGGTTTTAAACATTCATCGTTTCGGAGAATCGCTATGTTCGACGTTTTGCATATCGTGCGATGGCTTTAATTATAAAAATACGTTCGTGTGGTTGGCCGTATTTTTCCATCGACCAGCTTCGATATTTATTCAGGTGATATGCGAATTTAAGGGTTGAGACGAGCTTTTTCTTATAGTTTTACTTTCTCCGGTATCGTAAATGGACCTTTATAGGTCAATTTGGGGAAGGTGTGGCGATGAGGTGATACTTTCAGGGTCAAATAGTGATAAAAATACCACTTTATCCTTTCCTATATAACGTAAGAAGTTTGATATATAGACATGTTTTGTTGGACTATTGATTTTTGC
>QBDW01000878.1:0-25489 GCA_003261595.1 Maconellicoccus hirsutus
ACTCAATTCTTTGTGATTTCATAGTTGAAAAATGGAAACGGAATCGTCGAGTGATCAATCCAGCATTCAATCCTGCTATTTTATTTCACTATTTTTTACAAATATTCAACGAACGAAATATCGACTTGATCCATCGATTGGGGAAAGAAGTCAGTACAGGGAAGCAATTCGATTTATGGCCTCATGTCATCCAAACATCAATAACGACGATTTGCGGTAAGTACAAAACGTGCTTTCGATAAATAAAAAAACGAACTAGACCCGAAATAAAAAGGAAACATAGTGACTTGAATTTGATTCATAAATAGTCTTCATTTCATTACCGTTAGAAAGTACTTTCCTATAACCGGTAACCGAAAGCACGTGGCTCGAACACGTTTTTCTTTCATAACTAGTTTATCTATACGTAACCAGCACGTGGTCTTTTAAACGAGTATAACGAATATTCGTAAACGCGTGTTTTATCTCATAATTATCGATTATACGAATAATTAATCAATATTTAACGCCTAATCATCCTGTGTACAGAAACCGCAATGGGTTACAAAGATGATAACAATACCGAAGAAGTGATGAATTTCGGAAATGCCATTATGAAGTGAGTAGTGGGTAACTGGGTACCATATAAAACGACGAAAATTTCTTAGAACTATACAAATGAATATACCTTTTAGATCAGCTGAATTAGTTGGTCAACGATTCTACAAGCCTTGGTTGATGCCTTCGTTCGTTTTCACCGCATACAGGTACTTGTTAGGGTATGGGAATGTTTTCAGCATCGTTCACAATCTGCCGCTAAAGGTAGTAAAGTTGTAAATATTTACAACAAGATAATGCAAAATTTCAACGTTTCGTGTTAACGCATCGCAATTTTCATACGTAATTTAGATGCTGAAAAAACGCAGAGAATTATTTCGCCAAATAAAAACGGAAAATTACGTTGGTAATGAACAAGGTAAGTGAAACCGTGATGAACGTGATTTTTCAAAATAACGCGATAATTGATTGAAGTTGTAAAATTAATTAAAAATATGATACGGTATTGACGGCGGAATCAAAAGTGCTGTTCATGTTGGTTAATTTGCATACACGAAATATCGAAGGCAATTTTTATCGCTACAAGTGGTTTCAATTTTAGCAGAAATTTGCACGTGATTGCGTCTTTCGAGATAATCTCATTAACGAATTTTTCTTTTGATAGAAAAAACAATGCGTAACTTCATCGACATTCTCTTGATTTCACGAGGTAAACGCAAATTTCACAGATAAGGAACTCTCCGATGAAGTTATTTCTATTATGTTCGGAGTAAGTAGCTAAATACGATACCGAAATTATGTCATCTCATAAATACCGGAAACTTGATTTATTACTAATTTGGACATATCATTTCAGGGCAGTGAAACCAATGCTGTTACGAATTGTTTTTGTATGTTAATGCTAGGAATGAGACGAGATATACAGGTTAGTAAATTTTTATAATTCGCGTTTTTAAAAAAAGATTTTCAACATTCGAAGAGATCACATCAAAAATTGATACTGTGTTTTCTTCAGTGGATAAAATTTTCCAACCTTTTTGTTATCTAAAATTTAAATAATTCATAGCATGAAATAAGTTTACATCAGATTTGAATCCTGAAATACTTACAAATTAAAATTAATATAATAAAAGAATTTCCAACAAAACTCCAATCAATATTTTGTTTTTCCAGGACAAGGTGTATGAAGAAATCAACGATATTTTCGGAGACACTGATCGTCTTCCAGAACTCGAAGATCTCAATAAATTACACTACTTGGAACAATGCATAAAAGAAACCCTTCGACGCTTCCCCGTCGTACCACTGATCTTACGTCATACACGAGAAGATATTCCCATCAGTAGTAAGTTCATTTGAATATTTCTCTCCAAATCCACCAACATCAAGGAAATTATTTCTTCAGATAAAAACATCATCCCAGCTGGTTCCAACATCGTATTAAGCATCTATGGTATTCATCATGATCCTGAAATTTATCCAAATCCAGAAACTTGGAATCCTGATAACTTCGATCCCGATAAAGTCGCCAGTAGGCATAAATCAAGCTTTGTACCATTCAGCACAGGACCACGAGGATGCATAGGTATTTATTTTTTCTCACAAAGATACTCCTTTATAAAATAACTAAGTTTGATACATTTCGTTATAAAGGTCAAAAATACGCCATGCTATCGATGAAAGCTCAACTTTCATATTTAATACGAAATTACATAATAACCACCGACGTCAAGATGGAAGACATCGAGTTAGATATTGATATGATTTTAAGGAATTCCAACGGTTACCAAGTTAAATTAGATTACAGACATGGAGGATCGTTATTTTAATTCTATTTTAATAATTTATTAACCTAACGATTTTCACGAACACCTTCGCAACAAAAAGGAACACGTTTACTAAAATCTTTTTTTTTTATTCATAGCAAAATACTTCGAACATTTTTTTCATTTAACATCGGTAAAAAAATTTACTAAAAAGCATTCATTGAATGAAAAAAAAAAAAATCTCACTTTAAAAATAAAAATGAAATACAAGATATACGTAGAAATAAAAAAAATTATGCGATAAAATCATCTTGAATTGTGGAAATTAGGTACAAACAATGTGCACATTTTGGGTCATTTTTATTATCTTTTTACCCTTCAATTTTTTTTTCATCATCTTGCATCCGACGACAAACGAAACCTTAATTAAACTTGCACTTTGAGAAATCCATTTCTGGGTGTTGTTCCATGAATCTGAAAAAAATGCGCAAATTTAATGGTTACGTGAAATAAATTTTATTAAAAAAAATCGTAGATTTTGATAATTTACATACAAGTTACCAAACTTTTATTCGAAATTTTGAATAAAACACCAATACTCGAATAATTTATTGTACGAGTACAACGTAAAGTGTAAATTCACAAATACATACATCAAATTTTAATGTTTTTTTATATGTACCATGTACCATCGATGTCTTTCTAATTATATTTCTAATTAACCTCCGATCACTATTTTCATGTGACTACCTTTCCCTCGAAAACAAACATACATTACTGCCTAAAACACGTTTTCTTTGAAGTGCTAGCACCCTTTTATGACTTGTCTTGTAATTTGATTCATGGAAAATTTGAAGTGCATGAATTTTGTAATTCTTTATTTTCACACAGACGCTGTTCCTCCAACATTAAAGTAATAAACGGCATTAAACAAGGTTTTTTTAAGTACCAGCCTCCTTCTACGACTTATTTTGCATCATGGTTTTGTGATAAATTTCAACAAATTCCGAATTCGCAATGGATTATTTTCATTTGAGAACCGTCGTACGCGTAATAAACGCGGAAAGCTCAATAAATTACATGTTACGAGGTACCAGCCCCCTTGCACGGCTTACCTGTTCGGTTTTTCACGTAAAGGATTAAATTTACTTCAATTTTGTAATTGAATATTCACTTGTGAAACATAATCCCTCCAAAATAAACGCGAAAAACAGGAAAAACTGCTGTTTCGCGGTACCAGCCCCCTTTTACGCCTTTTGATGTGCAACTATGTATTTAGAACATTCCTTAAGTTGGTTTCGGTAATGTTTTTTTACTGATTTTATGAGAAATTTTCATTTTGCTAATTTTTTTTAGCGAAAACAATCGTTTTCTGCCCAAAATAAACCATATCACATCCTGTTGATGCCAACTTTACAAAGCTATCTATTGAATGAAAAATAAAAATAAAAAAAACATCGTGAAGCTCATGATTTCCTCTAAATCATCAGATAAGTGCTCGCGTTCTCGCGTAATTAGCGAATAAATTAAGCGATAACGTCAATTTGCGTATAACCAACGCGCGTTTCCAAGGTAGTGACGTCACAACTACAGAATGCGCGTCGGGGTAACATTTTTACTGCATATAAAGTTTAGAAATTCATTTCTCGGGACCTAATGAACGGATTTTGAAAATTCAAACGGTGTCGAGTTTTTAACTGATTTAGTGATTTTGTGCTTTATCCCATCACATAATGAAAAAATCTTTACGTCATCTCTTGTTCTATGTATTTTCCCGAATGTACATAATTTTAAATTTAACGCAATGCAATCTGACAATCTAATGTACATAACGGACACAGGCAAACCACTACTTGGTAGGAAAATATTACGTAAACGGAATTTTCCTGAAGATGGTGCGCTAAACATTCAAAACGTCGTATCGTTCGATCACGAAACCGAACTCAAGAAGTTAGAGCAAGAATTCGCATCCGTATTTGATAAAACAGTAGGCAAAGCTCCAAATTTTGAATGTAACTTCAGTGTAAAAACCAGTACGCAGCCAAAATACCTAAAAACTCGAAAAACCGCCAACGCAATAAAAAGTCAAATCGAGGAACAACCGCAAAACTACGAAGAAGCAGGCATCATAACCAAAGCAACTATGTCGGAGTGGGCCACACCACTGGTACCTAGTATCAAAAACGGCAAAGATCTATGTATATGCGGTGATAATAAGGTAACATTAAAGAAACACCTGGTTGAAGAAGAATATCCAGTCCCACGAATCGAAGAAATATTCCCAAAATTGGGAAAACGAATTATTTTTGCACTATGGACCTATATAAAGCATACCTACATCTCCCAGTTAACGAAGAAACGGCGAAATCACAAACCATCAACACGAGCCTAGGGTTGTTCAACGTAAACCGATTAATGTTTGGCATAAAAAATGCTCCAAAAATATTCCAGAGATTTATGGAGATGGTACTACAAGGAATAGAAGGTGGTAGCTGTGTTCTACGACGACATCATAGCTGCTGGAAAAAGCGAAAATGAACTTTTGAAAACCGTACCCCAAGTTCTTAACCGTTTACAAAAGCACAATTTGCATTTAAATGAATAAAAATGCAAATTTTTTGAAAGTTCCGTCCAATACGTAGGATACCGCATCGATAAAAATGGTCTACATAAGATACAAGATAAAATCGATATAATCAAAGACGCCAGACAATCGAAAAATCTTCATGACAGGCCCGTAGCCAGGATTTTTTACAGTTAGGGCAGGTGGAATTGTAATCGGGGCATGAAAATTTTACCAAAAATTATGAGGTTCTTTTTTGCGGGGGAGGGGGGCGCTAATTTTGTATTCGGTCAATAATTCAGGCAGTCATTATCTGTGAGGGCGCATACGAAAAGGGACTACTTGGCCAAAATTTCGATTTTTTTTCTTGATGAAATTTACGTAAAAAACCTTCAAGAATCGAATGGAACTGACCACTGATCTCAATTTTCAATATTTCGAGGAAATTTCGACGTTTTAAGTTGAGCTTGTAAATATTTTTCTTCAAAAATTGCTCAAATTTTTTTTTTAATGAAATTTATGTAAAAAACCTTCAAGAATCGAATGAAATCGTGAAACCGACCACCGATCTCAATTCTCGAAATTTCGAGAAAATTTCGATGTTTTAAGTTACACTTTAAACCACTCTCCTGTAAAATTTTGATTTTGGCCAAGTGGTCCCTTTTCGTATGCGCCCTCACATAATATATAAACGTAATAATTATGTATCAATGAAAAAGAAATTTATTGAAAAACAACGTTATAGGGATAATGTTGAATCTACGACAGTATTTAATAGGTATGCAATTATTTTGGATGCGAAATTGCAAAAAATGGAAAAATGATTTTGAAATTTGTTTGAAAGAGGAAAAATTTGCAAATTTGCAAATTCGCCAAACCAGGGCAAAGTGTTTTGCCAGCCAGGGCGGCGCTCTGGCTGCCCTGGTGCTGGCTACGGGCCTGCTTCAAGAACTTGTCATTCATCGGTTTGGTTAACTACTATGGAATACGTATGTGTATAAATTAAATATTAAATCCATGTAATCACGCGAATCAATCTTTGTTCAATTACCTAATTGTTTATCTATATCGAGCCTGTAACATTTTTTTAAATATTTTTTTTGTAAGAAAAAGTCCCTGCGGTAACCAAGCAGGTTTACACCTACTTGCATGTAATGTTGTGTACCTATACGTAAAGATAAACATTCTATGTACACGTAAGAAATAAACATTCGTCCGATTCCGATAACGTTTAATGAGATACGGCGCATATACAGCAAATGTAATCGATTTGTGATTTAAATTCGAGGTTTGTGGAGATCCAGGTCCACAGTCTTCCTTCCCTTTTCTTAAAGGTAGTATTTAAAACGTTCAAATTATTTTCTTCACAGAAACGTATCAATCGCCAGCCTCTCGCGTTTCTTTTTCTGAAGCCATATACAGGCCTCTCTTCTGCATTTTTACCCTTTCCTACTTGACTATTAAAGTCTCCCTTGATAAAAGTATCCCTCATGTTTATTTGGTGGATATTTTTGGACAACTGCTCATAGAAGCATTTTATTTCTTCTTCACTCGAAGTCGAAGTTTATGCGTATACCTGAATAATTTAAATTCTTTATTCGCCGTGTTAAGAGTTACTTGAGCAATTCGACCGGAATTCCTTGATGTTTTTAGATGAACTTTTGTGCATTAAAAATCCCATGCCCCTCTGCCCACTTGAACAACCCGTACGCGCAAGAATATGGCTAGATTTAGTATCAACGATTGAATCATTCGGCCTTCTAATTTCTTGATTCCTTTTGCATCATCTCCGTCCTCAGTGACTAGCCGTTCTGGGCAAGCGGAGTATGATATACATTAATTATTTAATTCTTATTCTTTTGTGCTCGCGTGTGAACACCCTATTTCATTTGCTTGTTGGATCGTTTCTTCGGTTCTTAAGGTGAGTGTATTGAATGTAGCGAATTTAATTGCTTTTGCGTCATCCCTGTCCTCGGTGACTAGCCGTTTTGAGCAAGCGGAGTAAGATATAAGTTAATCATTTTTATTCTTATGTTTAGTATTTTGTGTTCACGACGTGTGAAACCCGGTTTCGTTTGCTTATTGGATCGTAAGTTATCTGCTTTTGCTTGTATTTTGGTTTTTCTTCTTATCCTTTGGGGGTGACTTTGGACGTTCGATTGCGATGTTTTATCGTCGTTTTGATCAGTATATTGGGCAATTTGTGATATTTTGATTGAAGGTCCATTGATGCCGTAAAATGGGGTGAATAGAAACAGTTATTTTTTGAAATGTTGTATCTCCCAGTAGAATTGGCCAAAAATTATCCGCAATAGCTCAAAATGTGAGTCTTGGATCTGTACTTTAATTTCATACATTGTATCATCCCTCCTTGTTTGTACATTATGCTACAAGTTGAATAAAATGCAGTGTTTCTATTCACCTTAAGTATTATGGGGTAAAAAGAAACACTCATTTTAAAATGCATTATTTTATTAAAATTACAAGGAAAATTAATTAATAAATTAATAGCATGCATCGTCAACATATAATATACCTCGGTTAACTTTAGGAAGAGTCAAAATTTCAACTACAGCATCAAACTTTATCAATTCTATGTCGTCCTCTCTCCTTTCTGCATCTATAAAAGTAAAAGTATTGGTGCGGTTTTTGTATGGTCGAGCAAATCACCCTTGTAATTTGTTGACATATGATACAAAATCTATTTTGAATGGGGTTTTTCTTTTTAGATGTTTCAACCGTAAATTTAACAACCACAAACATTCCAATTTTGAAATTGTTTTCCTCAGATTTGGTTTTATTTGCACCTTTTCAAATCATCTTCATTCGGTTTAAAATGACGTTTCCCCCTCGGATCTGGTTTATATTGGGACTGTCAAGAATCTGTTGGAGCATTAATTCGAGGTACCTCCTCGTAAGTTCAATAACAAACCTCTAGGAGTCAAATTAAAATTTTGTACTTTAATTCGAAAATTGCCAGTAAATCATAAAAATTTTGCAACCATAAGTGGGCGATTACGCTGATCGACATCTTATCGGTACCTCCTCGTTAGTTTCATCAATTATCACCAGATATCAGACACTTTGCTTGACAGTCCCAATACTCTTGGCATTTGGCATAGTAAATCTAAGTAGAAAAAAAAGTGTTTCTATTCACCCCAATTTCTGGAAAAAAATTGACTTCGTCACTATTTTCGATGATATAGGTTTTTGTTCATTACAAATTATACTTGCAAATATTTTCAAAGGTGCTGAAGACATCAACCATTTGCATAAAAAAATTTTCAGAGCTTAAGCCATATCATATTACATTTTCAGATAAAGTTTTGGCGCACAAAAAAATTATTAAAAACATGCGTTTTCTTGTTTACCCTGCTATCGCATCACGATTGATTCAAATCTCGGTCCAGAAACTTTTTTCTTTATCTAAAATGCAATATCTTCACATTCCTGTGGAGTGTGCATGTTACTTACTGCAGTGTTGTTACTGCGCATAAAAGAAATAAAATTCCTGAGTTTTATTTCTATTCACCCCTGTGTTTCTATTCACCCCATTTTACGATATTTTTACGCATAAAAATTTTTCCATCTCCACACCATATACTGATTATATTTCCGTTTTTAGTAGCTTGTTTTGCTTTATAAAATAGATTTGTCGTATATTTCGTTAATTGTTCGTTTATGTAGGTACATCTGGTTTTCTTCTTCTAAACGTTGCACCGACTGTTTTAACTGCACATTTTCCTATTTTACCTCATCTAAATCAGTCATTAATTCGTCAACACTGTTCTTTCGTCTCGGTAACGATTTCTTTTATAGGTTTCAGGTCTTCCACCGCTTTTGATATTTTCTCGATACTATTTACTAAAGAGTCAATTTTCGCTATTAAGGCTTGATCCATTTTCAGACATTACTCAAACTTATATTATGATCAACGCGCTAATGAATTTATAAAGTACACTTCAAAGGTACTATTATTAAATCACTTGTATAATGAGATATTTCACTTCTATACTCTAAATGCAATAACCGGTTGAACGTGGTTGAACGCGGTGATACACGTTTTACTAAACTCCGTTTATTTAATTTAATTAAGCTTTAGTGGAATTCAAAATTTCATTGAAAATACATAGATACATTCTACTTCTTTGTCTTCTGGGTGGAATTGAAAAAATCCAAAATAAGTTATCAATTTGTTCTCGCGCTTTCGTGTATTGTTCGTGTTTATGCTATTCAAGTATAAAATTTATTCAATTTTTTTTCAAGTCGCCACAATTGCCATCCTACTGGCGTATTGTGTTTCTTAATCCCTTCTTAAAAAGTCATTAATACATATTATCTTTTATGACGATAATTTATTTTTGTTTAATTTTTTTATAGAAATATGTTCGACGCAGCAGATACAATGTACAACGGCGCACAAAAATTTCACCAAAACACAGAATTAAAATACATCCTCAAAACTACATTATACTTTTCTTTTATATTTCTGACGTTTTTTCTAATTACCAAAGTTTTACGAAGGATGAAATTTCGCGAATACTTCGAAAACCACCATTTCAGTCTTCTTTTAAGATCACCTGAGAGTAAGTCGATATTATAATTGAATTTCAAAATGTAATTACACATCAATCACTTTTTTATTTCTCGTTAAGCCACAATGCAAAATTTGTGTTTACTTATCCTTTAAATCACGAAAAGAATTTTTCCAAGCAGGAAATGTTATCTAAAAATAAAATTATAATAGTTCTAGCTACTCAGAATGACTGAAAAGCATAATTCTTCCTTTTACTACTACAAACTTACGAATAAATGATTATTTCAGGAGTTATGGAAAGGCTTCTAGAAATGATTGAAACGTATAGCATAAAAACACCTTGCAACTTTTGGCTAGCTTTTACACATTTTGTCATTGTAGATGCGCCGGAAGATCTGCAGGTAAGTGCGATATTTAACAAGCGAATGTTCTAAAAGTTTTAATTTTGAAAATTCAAAAAAGCGAAATAAATAAAAAACGAAAAAATACAATGCGTTTTAAGTTGAAAAATTAATTTCCAAACGATATTTCTTATACACTTGTAAATCTTCTGGGAAGTAGGTACCCATATTGTATAATAATTAAATGATTTAACTTGAGTACTTCATAACTGATTGGTATTTTTATCATTTTGCTGTGTAACACTTGCAGGTTATTCTCAACAGTCCCAGCACTTTGGGTAAAAATGATTTCTACAAATTCTTCGGAAATATCGCAGGAGAAGGTTTATTTACAGCTCCTGGTATGTTAAACAAGTCAGGGATATTTACAAACTGTATATTTTTTCATTACAGTACGTTCAAAAATTCGTCTTTTATATAAGACGTATATGATACTCATGAGAAAACTCATTATTTCTTTAGCATAATGTAGTTATGTATCTTAGGTGGATACACCAAATGATCTCCATCCCTAAAATAAACAAACGTTGACGCGGAAACGACAAATAAGAGCGTATTACAATACAACTGCGCTTATTTTACATGCATTGATACGTAGACCAGTAGACTAGATAAAATTTCTGTGACAATTATGTGCTAATTTCCACTATATAGTTGAGAAATGGCGAAAGCATCGTCGAATAATTACACCAGCGTTCAATATGCGTCTATTGGAGGGTTTCTTCGAAATATTCAATCGCAAAAATCAACTTTTGATCGAAAAATTAAAGGAGGAATGTGAAACTGAGAAGCATTTCGATTTGTGGAGATACATCTCTTTAACAGCTTTAGATATTGTTTGTGGTATGTACATTGACATGACAATAACCATCACATGAATGATGTAATTCACGATGATATGATTAACAGAAACAACCATGGGTTTTGATTTAAATTTCGATGAAGATACGAAAAATAAATTTGAACATGCTGTAGTAAAGTAAATGAAGAAATAATTTTCTTTATTACATTTTGTGCAAATCATACAGTGATGAAATGTTTCAAAATCTTAATTTTTTTTCAGAGCTTCTGAAGCAGGCAGTATGCGTATTTATAAGCCTTGGCTACGTCCGAATATATTATTCGCAATTTATGCCCACATTACTGGATTGACGAAAAGCATTGAAATGTTGCAAAAGCTGCCGATGCAGGTGATTATTAAACATTACTATTTGAAATAAATTTCTCTTTCTTCATGTATTCATCCATCATTTATTCTACAAGGTTATTCAACAGAGGAAGAAACAATTTCTATTAAGGAAATTAGAATCATCAGATGAAATCCAAGATAATGGTAAATAGCGTATTCGCAACTACTCTCGTCCCTGATCGCCAAATTTTTTTATTTCCTGTAAAATTTTCATTATCGTGTAGATAAATACAACCAGACGTTCTTGGACATTCTAATTGATTTAAATGAAAAAGGAGCTGAATTCACAGATGATGATATTCACGACGAAGTCATCACTATGATGATTGGAGTAAGTACAATTTATCACGAACGTCCTAAAATTTGTAGAAATCTACTATAAAAGAAAATTTCAAACGCCAATTTTATTCGCTAATAATTTTTATTCTTAATTTAAGGGCAGTGAAACGAGTGCAATTACCAATTGTTACACGTTACTTATGTTAGCCATGCATCCAAATATTCAAGTGAGTAAATAATATATAGGTAATATGAAATTTGAAAATCTATATTTTACCAACAAAACTTTCTACTTATATACAGGACAAAGTGTACGAAGAAATCAGTTCTATTATAGGAAATGAAAATAGATTCATTGAATCAAAAGACGTTCAAGCAATGACATATTTGGAGCAATGCATTAAAGAAACATTGAGACTATTCCCTGCAGGACCTGTATTCTTTAGAAAAGCCAAAGATCCTGTTAAAATAAGTATGCACTTCCTACATTCTATCGCTCTTGAAAATCAACGACATTTTGGGTGTTATATTTGAAGTAATTTGGTTCAGGTGGTGATTTCATTGTACCCCGAAACACCAACATAATCATTCCACCGATTAAGATACATCGCGATGCTAAAAATTATCGCGATCCTTTAACATGGAATCCTGATAATTTCAGCGTTGAAGAAACAAATAAACGCCATAAGTACACTTTCCTGGCATTCAGTGGTGGTCCAAGAGGATGTATAGGTAAACTATACGTTGAATTATTATCTCAAGTTTAATGACATTAAAAAAAAATAGTAAATACCTCACCAAGTTTAATATCAAGTACGATTGTTATTACTAATCAATCGTTAATCCATTGAAACAGATTCTTACGATTATTTTCAATTATCGAGAATTTATTACGACGGATTTTCGCATAAAGAACAACTGTAATCGGAATATGAATAAGGTTAGGCGTAAGTCATAAAACGAAAAAAAAAATTCTGACTAAATCAAATTTGATAATGAAAATTCTTATTCCTGATTTCCAAGTCACCTTCTCTCTATAACGATGACGAGTAAAAAATGATTCGATTATTTTCGTTAAAAAAATTTTCTATAAGCATAATAAAAACTTTAATTTGTGTCTAATAAAACTTCTACAGATTGGTAAATAAGTAGATATCCCAACCTAATTGTATTAATTAACTTATGGAGGAAAAATCAACGCATTTTTTTCAGGTTCCAAATACGCGATGTTATCCATGAAAGTTACTCTTTCTATGATTCTACGCAATTATTCCGTAAGCACGGATATGAAAATGAAAGACATAAAATTTAGAATGGACATCTTAATGAGAAGCGCAACAGGTTACAACGTAAAGTTACACCCAAGAATAAGAAAATAAATTAAAAAAAACTAAATCTTGATTCATTGTTATTTACATTGAGCTTAAGCAGAAACTTTTGACTGATTTTTTTTGAGAAAAAATAAAATATGTTTCAGTCTTTTGATTATTGATCCGGTCAAAATTCGAAGAACATCGCATAAGTTGGTTTCGGTAATGTTTTTTTACTGATTCTTTGAGAAATTTTCATTTTAATAATTTTTTTTAGCGAAAACGATCGTTTTCTGCCCAAAATAACCATATCGCATCCTGTTGATGCCAACTTTACAAAGCTATCTATTGAATGAAAAATAAAAATAAAAAAAAACACTGTGAAGCTCATGATTTCCTCTAAATCATAAGGTAAGTGTTCGCGTTCTCGCGTAGTTAGCGAATAAATTACCATTTCAACCGATTTAGTGATTTTGTGCGGTATCACATTACATATATTTTCCTGAATCTATTTACATAATTTTAAATTTCACGCAATGCAATCTGACAATGTAAGCCTTGACATTGACTGATGATTCAATAGACGTAATTTTTTCCTCTCGTTTCCATTATTATCGCACATACACGCAACATAGATGACTATTGATATAATGATTCGCCTCATAACATTCTTACCTATCTCAACACATACGTTGTAAAACAAAGCTCCAAATTTTGAATGTAACTTCAATGTAAAAACCGGTACGCAGCCAAAATACCTAAAAGCTCGAAAAACCGCCTACGCAGTAAAAAGTCAAATCGAGGAACAACTGCAAAACTACGAAGAAGCAGACATCAAAACCAAGGCAACTATGTCTGAGCGGGCCACATCACTAGTACCTAGTATCAAAAACGGCAAAGATCTATGTATATGCGGTGATAATAAGGTAACATTAAATAAACACCTGGTGGAAGAAGAATATCCAGTCCCACGAATCGAAGAAATATTCCCAAAATTGGGAAAACGAATTATTTTTGCACTATGGACCTATACTATAAAGCATACCTACATCTCCCAGTTAACGAAGAAACGGCGAAATCACAAACCATCAACACGAGCCTAGGGTTGTTCAACGTAAACCGATTAATGTTTGGCATAAAAAATGCTCCAAAAATATTCCAGAGATTTATGGAGATGGTACTACAAGGAATAGAAGGTGGTAGCTGTGTTCTACGACGACATCATAGCTGCTGGAAAAAGCGAAAATGAACATTTGAAAACCGTACACCAAGTTCTTAACCGTTTACAAAAGCACAATTTGTATTTAAATGAATAAAAATGCAAATTTTTTGAAAGTTTCGTCTAATACGTAGGATACCGCATCGATAAAAATGGTCTACATAAGATAGAAGATATAAAATCTATATAATCAAAGAAGCCAGACATTCGAAAAATCTTCAAGAACTTGAGAGGCATTCATCGGTTTGGTTAATTACTATGGGCATTTTATCCCTAAAGCTTCAGAGGTTTTATACCCTTTGAATAGACTACGACGTAAAAATGTTCCTTTCGAATGGAGTGCTGAATGCGAAAACTCATTCAGAAGAATTAAGGATTTGATAAGCGAGAATCCAACACTTGTACCCTATGATCCAAATCAGTCGTTAATTCTTGCAACAGACGCGTCACCATACGGATTAGAGGCAGTACTGTCCTACGAAATCAACGGTGTCGAGTACCCAATCGAATTTGCTTCCAAGAAGTTTAAGTAAAGCTGAAAAAAACTATTCGCTACTCGATCGCGAAGCAACAGCGATATTTTGGAGTCGAAAAAAATTCTAACAATATTGTTACGGCAGAAAATTCATCTTAGTCACCAACGCGAAACCATTAACGAGTATATTCCATCCAGAGAAAACCCTTCCTGAAATGACCAACCCCAGGCTGACCAGGTATAGCCAATTTCTAAATGATTGCGACTACATGATAAAACATAGAAAAACCAAAGATCACGCCAACGCAGATTTTTTATCACGTATTTCCCCAGAAAATAGCGAACCACCGGCGGAAAAGAAATCATTCTATATAACATATGAGTAACTAACCTACGATCAGAGTTATAGCCAAAATTTCTTGTTTCACAGTTTCTAATGTAACTTTCCATCTTTTGTAGCTAGAATGTAATCGATTTGTGATTTAAATTCGAGGTTTGTGGAGATCCAGGTCCACAGTTTTCCTTCCCTTTTCTTAAAGGTAGTATTTAAAACGTTCAAATTATCTTCTTCACAGAAACGCATCAGTCGCCAGCCTCTCGCGTCTGCATTTTTACCCTTTCCTACTTGACTATTAAAGTCTCCCATGGTAAAAGTAACCCTCATGTTTATTTGTTTGATATTTTCGGACAACTGCTCATAGGAGCATTTTATTTCTTCTTCACTCGAAGTCGAAGAGTTTGTTATGCAATTCAACCGGAGATAGGCTTGAATTCTTTGATGTTTTTAGATAAATTTTTTAAATCCCACGCCCCTCTGTCCACTTGAACAACCTGTATGCGCAAGAATATGGCTAAATTTAGTATCAACAATTGAATCATTCGATCTTCTAATTTCTTAATTCCTTTTGCGTCATCCCTGTCCTCGGTGACTAGCCGTTCTGGCAAGCGGAGTATGATATACATTAATTATTTTTATTCTTATCCTTAGTATTTTGTGCTCGCGTGTGAACACTCTTGTTTCATTTACTTGTTGGATCGTTTCTTCGGTTCTTAAGGTGAGTGTATTGAACGTAGCAACTTAAATTGCTTTTGCGTCATCCCTGTCCTCGGTGACTAGCCGTTCTGGGCAAGCGGAGTATGATCCTAAGCTAATTATTCTTATTCTTATCAGTATTTTGTGCTCACGTGTGAACAGCCAGTTTCATTTGCTTGTTGGATCCCAAGTTGTCTGCTTTTGCTTGTATTTTGGTTTTGCTTCTGATCCTTTGGGGGTGACTGTTGTAACAATCTTGATTGGTGTTGACTTTCGGCGTTCGATTGCGATGTTTTATCGTCGTTTTGATCGGTATATTGATTGGATCGATTGCTCGCAATTTGTGATAAAGTTGACTCCGTCTTCTATTTTGATCGACGGTCCATTGACATATTTATGCATGAAAATTTTTCCATCTCTACACTATACAGGGTGTTCCGGGGTAGAAGTAAGGCCTTCAACCCAGAAACTGTGCAACATAAACTGAGTCTATGTATGCATGTTTGCCTAACCCCCGGGCCGCAGAGATAGCGGTATACTCTTTAAAAATTTTTTTTTTTCATTTTTGTTAACTGATTTTGAATAATTATACCTCAATTTTAAAATAGATAGAAATATGCGGTTTGTTCTGGGAGAAAGATAATTTATCTAGATTATTCTAGTGTGAATGATTTTTGTGTTAGGTTAATATTCACGGGTGTAAATGACAAATTAAAGAAGAAAACTCGTTTCAATTGTGAAATTTTTATCATTTTTATTGAATTATTCAAAAATTTCTTCTCATAACATATGACTTTAATAAATGTTTTTAGAAGGAAAAAGTTTGATCTTTCCAATGCCGCAAACCTCATCTTTCTATCTTAATTAGATCAAAAGTTATAAAAATTAAAATTTCCAAAACTTTTTAAAATTATGTCAATTTTTGCAATTTTCAATTTTTGAACGACCATTACTTTTTAACTATGTGAGATAGAGAGGTGAGGTTTGTGGCATTCAACAGAACGGTCTTCCCCCTCCCTAAATACTCATCAGGGTGATTGTTCATAAGTGAGGTTTTTCATCAATTCGTAATTTTTTTTAATATATCTTTTTATGCCTATCATTTTAACAAGTGCTTCTGGAGGGGGGAAGACCGTCCTGTTGAATGCCGCAAACCTCGCCTCTCTATCTCACATAGTTAAAATGGGGGTCGTTCAAAAATTGAAAATTGCAAAAATTGACATAATTTTAAAAAGTTTTGGAAATTTTAATTTTTATGTTTCAGAGATGTTACACGATCTCAAAATGCATTAATTTTCTTGAACCGATAAACGTGGAATTGCGCCCGTGGACTTGCATAAATAAGCGAAGTAAACTTATCGTGACATTAGATGATGGCTTGTAAAAATGTTGTATTTCACATGCTAGGGTATTATTGTCTTGTTGTCTTGTGTTATTTGCTATGTACTACAGCCAAGACCTAGGTCAGTGGCGTTTGTGGATTTTTAATGTTTAAGTTTGAATTATATTCTTGAATAGTGCAACGGTAATCTCTATGGAAGCTAGAAATGCTCTAATATTTTCAATTACCTACTCAATTCTTTGTGATTTCATAGTTGAAAAATGGAAACGGAATCGTCGAGTGATCAATCCAGCTTTCAATCCTGCTACTTTATTTCACTATTTTTTGCAAATATTCAACGAACAAAATATCGACTTGATCCATCGGTTGGGAAAAGAAGTCAGTACAGGGAAGCAATTCGACTTATGGTCTCATGTCATCCAAACATCAATAACGACGATTTGCGGTAAGTATAAAACGTGCTTTCGATAAATAAAAAAACGAACTAGACCCGAAATAAAAAGTAAACATAGTGACTTGAATTTGATTCATAAATAGTCTCCATTTCATTACCGTTAGAAAGTACTTTCTTATAACCGGTAACCGAAAGCACGTGGCTCGAACACGTTTTTCTTTCATAACTAGTCTATCTATACGTAACAAGCACGTGGTCATTTAAACGAGTATTATGAATATTCGTATAACGCGTGTTTTATCTCACAATTATCGATTATACGAATAATTAATCAATATTTAACGCCTAGTCATCCTGTGTACAGAAACCGCAATGGGTTACAAAGATGATAACAATACCAAAGAAGTGATGAATTTCGGAAATGCCATTATGAAGTAAGAAGTGGGCACCATGTAAAACGACGAAAATTTCTAAGAACTATACAAATGAATATACCTTTTAAATCGGCTGAATTAGTTGGTCAACGATTCTACAAGCCTTGGTTGATGCCTTCGTTCGTTTTCACTGCATACAGGTACTTGTTAGGGTATGGGAATGTTTTCAGCATCGTTCACAATCTGCCGCCAAAGGCAGTAGCGGATCTAGAATTGAATTGGGGGGGGGGGGATATGGAATTATGGATGGAGATAGGTGGATATTTTTTTCACGAATGAATTTCTAACAATACATTGCTAACGCGAAAGAAAACCCATGTAACATGAACTGAGAGAAAATTATTTATTTGTTTGCGTACACAGAATATTTTGTTTTGCAATTGGTGTATTTTTTTCCTTATTTTTCACTTTTTTTGGGGAGTTGGGGGGATATATCCCCAAATCCCTCCCCCTGGATCCGCGCCTGCTAAAGGTAGTAAAGTTGTAAATATTTACAACAAGATAATGCAAAATTTCAACGTTTCGTGTTAACGCATCGTAATTTTCATACGTAATTTAGATGCTGAAAAAACGCAGAGAATTATTTCGCCAAATAAAAACGGAAAATTACGTTGGTAATGAACAAGGTAAGTGAAACCGTGATGAACGTGATTTTTCAAAATAACGCGATAATTGATTGAAGTTGTAAAATTAATTAAAAATATGATACGGTTTTGAGGGCGGAGTCGAAAAGTGCTGTTCATGTTGATTAATTTGCATACACGAAAAATCGAAGGCAATTTTTATCGCTACAAGTGGTTTCAATTTTAGCAGAAATTTGCACGTGATTGCGTCTTTCGAGATAAACTCATTAACGAATTTTTCTTTTGATAGAAAAAACAATGCGTAACTTCATCGACATTCTCTTGGATTTCCACGAGGTAAACGCAAATTTCACAGATAAGGAACTCTCCGACGAAGTTGTTTCTATTATGCTCGGAGTAAGTAGCTAAATACGATACAGAAATTATGTCATAAATACCGGAAACGTGATTTATTACTAATTTGGACATATCATTTCAGGACAGTGAAACCAATGCTGTTACGATTTGTTTTTGTATGTTAATGATAGGAATGAGACGAGATATACAGGTTAGTAAATTCTTACAATTCACGTTTTTAAAAAAAGATTTTCAACATTTGAAGAGATCACATCAAAAATTGATATTATGTTTTCTTCAGTTGATAAAATTTTCCAACCTTTTTGTTATCTAAAATTTAAATAATTCATAGCATGAAATAAGTTTACATCAGATTTGAATTCTGAAATATTTACAAATTAGAATTAATAAAATAAAAGAATTTCCAACAAAACTCCAATCAGTATTTTGTTTTTCCAGGACAAGGTATATGAAGAAATCAACGAT
Source organism: Maconellicoccus hirsutus (assembly GCA_003261595.1). Classification (NCBI taxonomy): domain Eukaryota; kingdom Metazoa; phylum Arthropoda; class Insecta; order Hemiptera; family Pseudococcidae; genus Maconellicoccus; species Maconellicoccus hirsutus. The sequence goes on from QBDW01000878.1 coordinate 18,886, forward strand.
ATTTTTGGAAACACTGATCGACTTCCAGAACTCGAAGATCTCAATAAATTACACTACTTGGAACAATGCATAAAAGAAACCCTTCGACGCTTCCCCGTCGTACCACTGATCTTACGTCATACACGAGACGGTATCCCTATCAGTAGTTAGTTCTTTTTAATATTTCTCTCCAAATCCATCATCATCACGGAAACTGTTTCTTCAGATAAAAGCATCATCCCAGCTGGTTCCGACAATGTATTGAGCATCTATGGTATTCATCATGATCCTGAAATTCATTCAAATCCAGAAACTTGGAATCCTGATAACTTCGATCCCGATAAAGTCGCTAGTAGACATAAATCAAGCTTTGTACCGTTCAGCACAGGACCACGATGATGCATATGTATATTTTTTCTCACAGAGATAATCCTATTTAAAATAACTAAGTTTGATATATTTCGTTATAAAGGTCAAAAATACGCCATGCTATCGATGAAAGCTCAACTTTCATATTAAATACGAAATTACATAATAACCACCGACGTCAAGATGGAAGACATCGAGTTATTGATATGATTTTAAGGAATTCCAACGGTTACCAAATTAAATTAGATTATAGGCATGGAGGATCGTTATTCCAATTCTATTTTAATAATTCACTAACCCAACGATTTTCACGAACACCTTCTCAATAAAAAAGAACACATTTACTAAAATCTTTTTTTTTTATTCATAGCAAAATACTTCGAACATTTTTTTCATTTAACATCGGTAAAAAAATTTACTAAAAAGCATTCATTGAATGAAAAAAAAAAAATCTCACTTTAAAAATAAAAATGAAATACAAGATATACGTAGAAATAAAAAAAATTATGCGATAAAATCATCTTGAATTGTGGAAATTAGGTACAAACAATGTGCACATTTTGGGTCATTTTTATTATCTTTTTACCCTTCAATTTTTTTTTCATCATCTTGCATCCGACGACAAACGAAACCTTAATTAAACTTGCACTTCGAGAAATCCATTTCTGGGTGTTGTTCCATGAATCTGAAAAAAAAATACGCAAATTTAATAGTTAATATTACGACACGAAAAATACGTGAAATAAATTAGATTAAAAAAATCGTAGATTTTGATAATTTACATACAAGTTACCAGACTTTTATTCGGAATTTTGAATAAAACGCCAATACTCGAATAATTTATTGTACAATGTAAATTCTGAATTCACAAAAACATATATCAAATTTTAATTTTTTTTTTGTATGTCCCATGTACCATCGATGTCTTTCTAATTATATTTCTCAGTAACTTCCACAATTCGATACAATGTCAATTCACGCCGATGGAATTCCAATAATAATATTTCAAATCGAACAAAAGATTCTTATCGAAGCCGAACAATCACCCACGTGAATATAAAATTTGTATGAAAAATTCCACCACTTGACGCTTAACTTGTACATTCAAACGGATATTTCCCAGTTTGTGCTTATTACGAAGAAAAAATTCATCTATACTGACTTTTTGAGAATATCCTGTTTCTTCTGTTCTTCGGACGTTGGTAATCCGAGTTCGCGTTGTCTTTGATCGTACATCATTTTCTCGACTAATCCTCTTGTTTCGCCATCTAAATCGGATAATTTCGATGGTTCGGGGTTTATTTTGCGAGTGGATATTTCAGGATCACTGACGACCAATTTCGACCACCATTCGACTTTGTTGACCTAGCGAAAAAAAAAGGTCAAAAGTTAACACTCTCTGTTTTGGTGAACTTTCTGTCGTCAAATGAATTAATTTGAAGAGAGAAACCATCATTCGAAATCATTACCTATCGTCATTTAAAACAAACATCAAAGCTTTACGATATACCACAATTACATAATGAAAAAATCTTTACGTCACCTCTTGTACTATGTATTTTCCCGAATCTATTTACATAATTTTAAATTTAACGCAATGCAATCTGACAATCTAAGCCTTGACAGTGACTGATGATTAAATAGACGTAATTTTTTCCTCTCGTTTCCATTATTATCGCACATACACGCAACATAGATGACTATTGATATAATGATTCGCCTCATAACATTCTTACCTATCTCAACACATACGTTGTAAAATTGTCGCTTACTTTTTCTAAATTAATTAAAAACGTTTTTCCGTCTTCTATCACCCACGTGCATTCCTCCATTTTGATTTCGTGCAATAAGTCGTCGTCGATAATGGGCGGCTGGCCTTTGATTCCGACTATTAAATGGCGTTTCGTTATATTCACGACGACGTCGCGTGGACGCAATTTAAATGCCGTCTTCGAAGGAACACGAACCTAAACAAAAACAGAAAATATTTATAATCCCAAACAACTATACAATCGTACGATGATTCAATTTTCCCATAATGTCATCATTAACGTGAGTCTCATCGTTGGGATTCCGACGTGAAATCCCAAACTACACTCGTGATTCGACAAATTGAAAAACTGACTCGTTCGTCATTTTTAAACGAATGTTCAAACATGGATATAATGATTGATTGATTTTTCCACGCTACACGAGGCGGGTGTGGTAGGCGTTTGATGAGCGGTTACGCGATCGTATGCATTTTTTTTTATGAGAATCTTTATTACTTTTATCGTTATCTTCGCCATCAACAACGTATACGGATGTAAGGCACTGGGTTAAAAATAAGATAATTAATTTATCGATGGTATTTATATATTATATATTACAACTATTAAAAAACACTCGAGGAAGTAGTCACGAATATTTTTAGCAATATTAGCGTTCGCGAATAAAAAATTCGTATTAGACGATTATCGAAGTATTTGATTTTTCATTTATTTTTTTTTTTACCTCAATGAGCACGACAACTGCCTCACCTAATGAGTATTTCGATTATTAAATTTTATTTTATTTTTTCATTCAACTGCGAATTCGCCTCCTTTGTAAAAAAAATTGTTTTGATATTCAGTGTTGCCAACCCCTTATTTGAAAAAATCTTGAGATTCAGCCTTGAAAAATCTTGGGAATCTTGGGATTTTTTTTCGTCATGGCTACCGTTGGAAAGGGAATTTCAAGCTCTTTCTAATGAGCTATAAAGAGTTACTACAAAATGAAAACATAAAACATTTCGAAAATATCACTTCATATTTTTTTTTAAAAATCACACTTCATATTTAAAAAAAAATCACAAGACAAAAAAAGCTTAAAAAATAAAAAAACTTTGGAATTAACATTTTTTGGTTTAAAAAATATCGAGGAACATAACGTAGAGCTACCGCAGTGCTCTAATGTCAAATACAATAAGGAAATTTTGCAAAGTTACTGGTATTTTTGGTAATTATTACTAATTTTAGTGAAATTTAGTAAATTTTTCAAATTGTTGAAGAAAAAAAGAAAAATCTTGGGATTTTTTGAATTTTCTTGGGAATTTTTTTAATTTTTCTTGGGATTTTTTCAAAAATTTTGAGATCGTGGGGCAGTCTTGGGGGAGCATGAAAAATCATACAATCCCAAGAAAAATCTTGGCGGTTGGCAACACTGTTGGTATTAACCAACTCAATAAAGTTTTATATTGCGTTCATGTAAAAAAAAGCTGATTAAACCATTGTCGACTAGAGGGTGGTGGGAAGCAGGGTAGCGGAGGGGAGTAGCAGAGTGAACGGTAGGCGGCAAATATTACTCTGCCTACAAACGGAAAAACATTAAAACTTGCTCCGCGGGGGCGACATCATAAAACAAAATTCCATCAGAATGAGGTGGTTCTGTAATCACCAAAAAAAAAAAGGATTTTGCAATACTGAGCTCTAAAATTCATCAAAAGTTGCCCCGGTGGCTAAAGATTGTTTTGGGAAATTCATTCACGAAGTAAATTGAAAAAAAAAACGAAATAAACAGCATTTTTTTCTCTTTTACGCTCGTTAAACTCGCTACACGCGATTTTCACCGATTCAACTAGTCGACCTCGATCGGAATGTGGTTCGCGGTATTTGATGGAATAAAAACAAAGGTAAATTTTATCATAAACCTTGCCCCTTGCAAATTCCATTACACTAATACACGGGAAACGAACTTTTTCGATTTTATTTCTCCAAAACTTCCATTTTTTTAGGGGTTCGATCGGAATGTATTTGAAAAGAGGAAGAAAACACGCGCGTGAAACCTAAACACCGCTGGAATCCTTTCACGATCTCTTTCTTTTACAAAGTGTTGATAAAATATTGGAAATTTTTCGAGCATTCGTTCATCTCCACAATCTCAAGACTACTTCTTTCGATGAAACTACCATCCACAGCTTCTCTCTGTATTACTAATTAATACGAAGAAATCACACCGATATGAATCACCGATGCGCTCATCGAATACCGAATAAAACATCTGAGAAGAAAAACTACGCTTTATTGGAACACACTACATGAAGTAACTTCCATTAAATCTTCCAACATCCCTATTCATCTCTTCCTATATTCTCGGCAACGTGAAGGTCGATAAATAGACCTATAAAAAATTACATCTAAAATCCAAACATCTCGTTTCCAAGATCCAAAACACATAAACTTCGTACTCGCACCCAACTCCACGATGCTAAATATTTATAGCAAACAACAAAGTCAACGACACTGGAAAAATTCCCCTTTATCAGAGAAAAAAAAAGGTCAACGAAAGAACTGGTTTCATATCGACATGTATTAAAAAAACACACGTACGGGAATCAATTCTCAAAAGATCGAATACTTCGAACAAGGCTGTTTTCATTCTAGACGGCATTTTATTACTGAATTCGCTACCGATTGAAATTTTTCCATCAAAACAAGCCACTGTTTTCGCCAACTCGACATCGTTAAGTATACACGGCCGTCACTTGCAATTCGAACCGGATAATCAATTAATTCGCTAATGAAAGGTAAAGATAAATACTCCAAAATAATTACGTTCTTTGAATGAATTGTATGTTACAGATTATCTTCACCAGACGATGGAATCATTTCAAGGTAAATATGACATCCTAATAGAGTCGATAAACGTACACGGAAATTTTGACAAGACCATTTTTCAAAATACCACATCATCTACGATGATGGATAACATCTCAGCGAAAATAAATTCTCGGTTATTCCGCGTTTTTTTCCTTCTCTCTTGTACATAAGTATGTAATAAGTATCAACCTGTTGTATGCACACAAACACCCATAAACTAAACTATTTCCATATTACATAACCAACTTCGCTATTCAATCATATATCACCGAAAATTTCCAACTTCCACAATACTCTCATAAATCGTGAACTCATTTAAAGTATCTTCGGACATAACTATTTTTATTATATTTCAAACATCGCGTCACCGCTGCCGCTAGTCGAGCCGCCGTCGTCGCCGTCGTTCTAATTTACTCATAAATAACGTATTAATTTTTCATCGCTATCGAGTAGGTAGTACTTGGCAGGCTGCAGGGAAGCGTGTAATTTTATCATTTATCTGGACGTCGTTCTAAGCACACTATCATTTCACGACAAAAGCTATTTTTTCCATTTCGTATCCGTCGATAATTATCGAAACGACCTCGTACTAATAAACTTACACGTTACATCTGAACGGAATATACCTTCGACTTTGCATCGTGCCGAGATCCTCTTCGGCATCGAGTAAATACTTAAACGCTATATTTTCAGCGTATCATAGTTACCGTCAATTTGATAGGGTTACTAAGACTCCATTTTGCGTTTTATTAGTACCTTCATTCTTGTTCAAGCGTTTTTCTTATGGTAGATTCTATGGTGAATGAAAGAACGGAGGAGGTGATTATACTGATAAGAGAACATGAAGCAGTAGTAGTTGGTTCAGATTCAACTAAAAATCAAAACTTCAAGGTATTATAATTAATTTTATTTTCTTCTTCGTGCAATTTCATTCAAATTCAATAATTTGTTTTTTTAATATCTTGTAGAATCGCATCCATGCTGTGCCCAGGTTCACACAGGTCACTCTAATGATAGATGAAAAGAGGAAAATGTAGATTATTATTTCGTTTCGTTGATTGTTTATGTTTTTAATAAATAAATGGTTTTTTATTTTTCCAAATCAAATTACAAATGTGTTTTTCTTCTATCTCACAAGTAAACAAATTCAAATCCCAGAAAGTAAGAATTCAGAATTTATGAATTTTTTACAAAAAATAAGAATTATAAGGTGAATTGTGACCCACAGAGGGCGTTCTTTTTATCTTCATTTCTTTCTTTTCATCTGTGAATTTAGATATGGTTATCATGTTCACTTGTTAGTTGCTATATTTGAAGTTAGTAGATGACAGTGTTGCCATACTACGGATAATTCTCCGTTTTTCGGAAAATTCCAGAAGTTGTGGAGAATTTTCGGAGAATGAACTTTTCGGATATTTTTCAGAGAAGTTCGATTTTTTTCATTCGTGTCTTCAAAAATTGTTATCAGAAAGTTTTCATCTGCGAATTTAAAAGAAATGTGATTTTTTCAAGTGTTTATTTGGTATTACTACTTTTGAAGTGTTCTTTTTTCTTGTTTTTTTAAGGTACTAGTTAATTTAGTTACTTTCGAAGTTTTTTTTTTTTAAGTTTAAATACGAATTCTATTCATTTTTTCTTGT
>QBDW01000880.1:0-92926 GCA_003261595.1 Maconellicoccus hirsutus
AAAGATCCGCGACTCGCCGATTACATCTCGCCGACCACCTTCGAAAAGGGATTTTTCCTCGTTATAATCCGCCACACCGAGCAAATCGTTTCGTAAACTATACAATTTTCTGGCATCTACATACTAACCTCGCCATTCCCCTTCGTCTTCCGCACTTGCGACGTTATAAACACAACCAACACATCGACGTCGACGCCGATTAAATATTAATTTTTCATACGCTCTGCCCCGTCGCCGCGTCCCACCCGCGCGGACGTATCCATAAATACGCACCATACCGAAACTCTCCACGATTCGTCCGTAGATTCGCTTTTTAAACGGTGTACTTATTAAGCCGGCTATACACTATTCGTGAAAACTGACGAAACGCGAAAAGAAATCGCGAAAACGCGAAAAACGAATAGTGTATAGACTACATTTCATTTCGTATTTCGTCATTTATTTTTCGTTTCGCGTTTCGTTTCGTATTTCGTGTTTTCGCCAGCCGGTCGGTATTTTGACGAAACGTCAAAGAATTTTTTCGTGATATTAGCGACATGAAGTCGTCGCTATACACTTATCGTCATCTTTTCTGCGTAATTTGTTTATTTTGTTCATTTCTTTGCGTTTTTACGTATGAAACTAGCGATATTGCGAAAAGTGTATAACGATTTGATTCGCGATTCGTCTTATTTTTCGCGAAATGACTCGCGAATATGACGAAACGCGAAACACGAATAGTGTATAGCCGGCTTTAGGCATACAATACACTCGTATTTTAGTGGCCATTCCAACGACGAACAGACACACACAGAGAGGAAATAACCAAACCCGAATCGTCGCTCTACCTACAGTTTTTTTTCATGATTGAAAAAAAACAAAATTCAAATCGTCATCCTCGTCGTTGCCGGCACCGCCATTGTACGAATGTATAATGTATAAATCGCGCCGTGTGCCAAAGCTAAACGAGCCTCGTGAAATTTATTCCTCCTCTCTTCGATAATATGCTAAATACAGTACCACGAAATCGTGAGCAAAACGCGATTTTTGTCAATTCCATTTTTTTTTTCGCCCGACCAAATGCGATCGTATCTAATATCGACTTCTTTTGAAAAATAATAACATCAGATTTCAAAAAGATACTCACGTATATGGGCAACGAAAATCGTTCACGTTCTAAACACTGCAACAAACAAAAAAATTCACCGTTAATTTTTCCGCGCTGAAAATACAAAAAATAAAAAAAGGAAATAGTAACCGAACGTTATTTCGCAATTGTTTCGTTATCGCTTATCAGCAACACAAAAAGGTGATTTTTTTCACAATATCCGTCACAATCGCGTCATACTCGTACATCAAATTCATTAACGACGATAACATTATTACTATCCTACGTGTGATGGCACTTCAACAATTTTCACATCCTTGGTAAATTTTTAAAAATATCATACCGCGTTTATACCCCTTCCCTCTCCAAGGTCCTTGAACGAGAAACTCGAAATTATTCAGTCGGTCAAACGACTAATGAAAATAAAATGGCGAAGAATAAAAGAAAAATTAGCTAACAGCTCGATTTTCACCAAAAAAGTGTCTGGAGGGTCAACCGATGTGGAAAAAAAAAACTCAACTTTTTCAATTTTTGATAAATTTTTAAAAATTTTTAAAAATTTTTATATTTTTTAATTTTTTTTTTTCTAATATGCCATGTACAACCTTAAAATCGTATAATTTTATTTACTCCCACGAATTTCTCACATTCAATTTTTCTGGCCAAAATTTCCCTCGATTTGAGAATTTTCTCAAGAGTTGCATGAAAAGTAAAGAAAAATAACCCATTCAAAATTTTCCTCCCTCTCTTCAATTTTTCACCATCAGTGATTCCCAAATTTTGAAAAATAAAAAAAATGTAGGAGTGCGGCAGGAAAATTTGTACTAGGTCATTTTACTTCCCTTGTCATCTTCATTCAATGTCACTTTCATTTCTTCCGCTATCTCTGTGTTTTAGAAATTTACTGATTTTTTCATTTAAATTTTAGGCAACACTGAAGAGAAACAATAAAAATGAGTGAGGGAAATTTTGAAAGGATCGTTTTTTTTCACTTTTCATTTACTTTCTACATCATCGTCATTTTTTTCATATTTTGACAATTTCGCATTTTTTGAAATTTTTGACCCTCCCCCCCCCCGTGAGGTAGGGGAGTGAAGAAAAATTTTGAATGCCTAATTTTTTTTAGTCTGGTTCTAAGGTCTTAAAAATTACTTTTGAAATTTTACATTTTTTTTATTCATTATTTTTATGTCTATGTACAGCGCCATCTATGAAGAAAAGGGGGGGGCACAGTTCCTAGCCAACACGGTCATATTTTCAGTTTTACAAAATCGCATGACACCTACGACGGGGTATACGATTTTGGTATATTTTATTCCCCCCCCCTATCGCTCGCCAAATCAATCCAAGCAGTGTTGCCAATGTACCCACAAACGAGCAGAAAATCTTATGAAATATTTATATTACACTACGGATCACCATTTACAGGTAATTTCGGCGTAATTTCAATGAACTCGTTAAATGTGCGCAAATATCGAATATTTGACTTAATTTATGAATATTACATAGATGACACGTTGATGAGATCTAGAGGGTTGGAAACACTGACGACACTTTTTCTTTCGACTAATTCACATCCGATGAAAACATAAACCCTTAAGGTGTTTCGAGATTTCCCCCCACTGTTCGCGTATACTTCTCCCACCACAAAATCGTGTCGGTTTCGCACACATTTCAAAAAACACAACTAACTGCAATTCGTGCATTTCTTCGCCGCTTTACTTCACTGCGAAACACGATAGAAATACAATCCCCTTTGCACTCCTTTCTTGTTTTAAATGCCCATGAGGAGAATCTGCTGCACGTAACTGCGTCTTGTCCAATTCTCCGGCGACTGGATTAGCGCACGGTATTGTTACGATATAAGGGCGAGGTAAGAAGGGTTGAACTGGAATTCCGACATACAATGGGTATTCGGTTATCCGAACAATTACGGTGTACGCCATACTTGAAGTACTTGCATATGCACACACTCCTCGAACGCATGGCCATGTTGGTAAGTCGCGGTGTTGCGAAATTTCGATGGTAAATGCGATACCGCTTTAAAAAATCCTTCATTTACTCCAGAGGACATATAACAAAGAGAAGGAGAAAACCCGTCGAAATACGAAACCTTATAAGCATTCACACACAAACCAAATGATCGATGGTACGACCAAAGCGCATTAGGAGTTTAGGAGACCGTGGTTGTGTATTCGTATACATCAGACCGGTACCGAGCAGACAGAGAGAGGACGTATACAGACGACCAAACCCAAAGAACCAACACGGTCTAGCGCAATCCACGAGGAAACGATATAAAAAACGAAACTGGTTTCTGTAATGAAGACGCGCGCCGAACGAGAATTACCGATGGACAAACGATGCATTTGGAATCGCACCAACAAACGACTTTTAACCTTTCCGTCGCTAAGTACGCGGAGATTCGAAGAGGCTGGAAATTACAACTGCCTCGATTCTTGGCACCGGCACGAAACAAGGCGTAAAAATTACGAGGAAATTTCGCGCTTACGAGAGCGCGCAATCGACGTTCGCGGTTCGTTCGAGCGTCGATTTTCGCCTTCTTTCTCCTATTTTTCCTTTACGTAACGATTATTTACATTTAGTACGTGCGTTCGTTTTGTTTCACTACAAGGTAACTACTTAGTTTCCTTTTTTGGCTCGCGAGCTGCATCGAATATGGTAAAATGTGCGCTCGTGTGTGCCTTCAAAAAATACGCACTTATGAACGAACGCGGCGCGAATTTAAATGAAAAAAGAGGCGACGAAGCGGAGCGATTTTTACGCGGATAGATTGCTCGAAGGAAGCTGATTGCGAAATTTGTGTGATCTGCGATGACGCGACGCGCGACGTAACTGCCAAAAATGGCGGAAATTCGTGAGGGAGCTGCTTCGTTCGCCTTGATTATTTGAATTTGAAAGCTCACGAAGAAAGCGAGACAGTGGATATGTAGCTTTCTGCTTTGATTCCATGTTTTCTGTTATCATTATCGAAAACCGAAAGTACAAATAAAATGCATCATTTATTCTCATTTCGTTATCGTCATCTCTGAAAATAGCTTTTTAAACTACGAACGCACCAGGCTATTACTCTATTTGTTGCTGATTACTATTTCCTTGAACTCCGTTAAAATATCCATGAAGTCCATTTTCCATTATCCATCCAAAATACTCCGTACACGAAACCGGTTTCCAGACTGGATCCAATTGGCAATGAAATTCAAAGTGGCTGAAATCTGGTGGCATAGTGGCGAAACACTTGAAAACAGGATACTTGAACTATAATATGTGGGGAAATTGTAGTTTTTAAATTTTTACTCGAAAACGAAAAGACTTGAGAAAATTTTTTATCCATTATAATTTGAAGAAAATTAAATTTCCTATTTTTTGATACAGAAACAATTAGATTTTGACCATTTTTGCGCTTGTAAGGCTCATTTTTTTTCACTGATTTTCAGATTTTTTCAATGTTTTGCAACTTTGCATTCAAATTACTTCGAAATTAAGCCAGAAACTCTCAGTTTTTTGTGAATCTCGAATTTTCAGAATTTTTTCCTCTTTTCAACGATGTATCAATGATACTAAAATGAATGCCGAAAGACCAACGTAATCATAAAATAATTAATAGCGAATATTTTAATGAAAAATTCATCGTCAAATGTTGTTAAATCGTTAAAAAGAAGAAAAAACTCTACAAATTCGAGATTTACAAAAAATTTGGGTTTCTGACTTAAATTCGAGGTAATTTTAATGCAAATTTGCGAGCTTTACAACCTTAAAAATGATCAAAACGTTATTGTTTTCATATCAAAAAATAGGAAATTCAATTTTCTTCAAATTATAATAGATGAAAAATTTCCTAAAACCCTCTCGTTTTTGAATGAAAATCTGAAAACTACAATTTTCTCATGTATTACAATTCATAGAGTCCCATTTTCAACATTTCGTTGCAGCGCGCTCTATGCATCGTTTCATTGCCAATAGGTCTGCTGGAAAAACATGGAACAGCTACTCGTGTTGGTTGTTTCATCAGTGATCGTCTAACCACTCTTTCATCAAGGATGCTTCACCACCACATCCAATCATCCAGGAGTTAGTTGAATCAAAGAATTAGTTTCAATCTTGAAAATTCGACATCTTTACTGAATCCCGTCACAATTTAATTCACCTTGCCGTAAACGTGTTAGAAACACACATCCATCATTTCTTATTTCGAATGGGTTTTGGTAGCCAATCGGCGATTTGGGGTTCGGTGCTTCAGAGCTTGAGATGTCGTCCATATTTCTCTTGATCAACCTCTTGGTCCTAATTTTCAGTCTTCTAATTCTCTGAATTCCACTTCAAGGGCCCAAAGATCTTCTTATCCACGATCTCGAATATGTGACTAATGTAATTTCCCTGGCCACGAAGAGACTTCATTAATCACCGATGAACGATCGATCTGCCTCTTTAATCCGGCACCACCCTTCATACACACTCACCTTCTACATCAACACCCATCTCAAAGCTACCACAGAGAAAGCGGCAGTACGATTTTCGACGCTACATTTACAACTCCACACACACACGATGAAACACGAGACATATCAAAAGCGAAAAAAAAACCTAATACGAAAAACTTGATGGAAAAATACTTCCACGACGTAAATTCATTCTTGACAATTTTATTACAGCACGTCAACTACGTATATCGACGTGAAAGACGTTCACGAACGCGCAATTTCCACGAAAAAGCAAAAAACTCAAAACGTGCACGACGAGGACGAGTAACCCATCGGACAAATATTTCGCCTCGATCTTATATAAACCTGTCGTATTAGTTTTTTACTCCGAGTCGCCTTTTTCCTGCTCACTTCCCCTTCGTCCAGCTTGCAGCCTCGAATAAGGGATGCATGAGAAAGACCGTATACGGTAAACAGGAAGTTGAAATAAAAAGTATATACAAAGAAGCAGACGAAGAAAGAAATACGTTCGGTTCATTGCACAATTTGCATAGTTTTTCTCCAAATGATGACTCGGGATGTTGGCATACGGCGGTGGCGGGGCACTTCGAATTATTGGATCGACCACGTTGCCAGCAAACGAACGATTCAATGGTTTACTTTTTTTTCTCCGGTTGTCGTCATCGTCAACATTGCAGATGAACGGTAAGGGGTTCGTTTAACAATGAAATTGCAAACCGTCGCAGAACTTTAAACGCAGAGAAGATTGTTTCTTTTCTTTTGGTGTATGTGTGCGAATATATGCGCATTTTGCAACGTACCTGCATAAGTTTGCGTGATATTCAAAATAGGGCGAGTAAGACGACGGTGTGTTCATTTTTCTGGTTCGAGGCTACGATCAAAGATTATATAATAAACTACGTTTAAAATAGATAGGCATCTCAATAGTAAATTTTTGTGCTGTATTTTTTTTCATCTGTGACGTTAAATTAATTTGCCAGCATGACGCTGCAGTCAATCAGCGCCACTGTCGCATGTTTTATTTTACTACATCTTTTTTAGTTGGTTTGTTTACTTATTTATTTTTATTTTTCCAAGACGTGATCCGTCCTCAACTTCCCCTCGGCAACACTAAAAACAAAATCATTTTCCAAGATGAAGAGAATGGAAACTGCAGCTAACAGCCAAATATATTTTACTCATAAAAGTTAATTATTGCATAATGGCGCTGAGGGTGTCAGCACTACTGTTGGTGCCAAAGTGAAAATAAAACAGCGTTACATGCAGGTCATTTCCTATAACGTACCGTTGCCTCTTTTTAAATTGGTTTTTTAGTTGAAAAAATTGATAATATTAATAATTTAATATTATTATAGAGAACATCGGTATTAAATTAGTTTTTTTAAGCTATTGACATTTAAAATTGAGTTATTCGTTGAAATGTTGCAGCTTTATCACACCGCCGATTGTGTTATATGGAAGTAAAAAATTTCATTTTATAGTTCGCCAGCATGACACCAGGAGCGCCACTTACTTTTATAAATAAAGTATATTTGGCTGTTAGCTACAGTTTCCATTTTCTTAATCTTAGAAAATGATTTTGTTTTCAATGTAGCAGAACAGGGCGGAACAGAAGGTAAGGACAGGTCACATGTGGACTGAATTTATGTGACCTTGAGAATAGATTATTCATAATAAAATACTTTTTTTTTCAGCCAAACAATCGAGGCAATTATTTCCATATGACATGTTTTTGAATTACTCATAAGTTATACCTAATCATGTCCAGATCCTTCATCTTACATTTTTCTGACGTGTTTCCATTCGATTCACATCGTCGACATATTCACGATGTTTCCATCACTTTCATTCAGATATCCACGTTATGCCAATCTAACTTCAAATACATTTCGATGAGCACCATTTCTTCTTTTAGGTTTCATTACATTCACCATCTCGAGGTCTCTGCCAAGGCTGACGAACTTCTCCATCGAACACAGCTTCTGCATGTCGCACATTTCAGTCGTCAGAAAAGAACTTCCCATCCACCGTGACCAGGCTCCAACCGCATCAAACGAAACCCGGACACGCGGCTGAAAAAAGTTCTCGAGCACGTTTGCGGTTAAAATTTCGCAACTTGCCGTTACCCTCATCTTTTTCGAACCTCAACCGCACCCTTCCCTCTTTCATCCGACCAGCTAGCGAATTCGACCGAAAAAAAGGGAAGTTGCGGGTACCAAGCACAGAATTCGAGCACCGAGCGCAAGGCCAACGAACCTGCATTTTCCGTTTGACGGATTTCGTGTTTTTAGTTGTGCCGCCGTCGGCGAAAAAATGCCGCGACTTGTTTCCCCGTTTCGTTACCCCTTTTGCGACATTTTTTTTCTCCAACGAAACAATGCACGTTCGATATACGCTAACGCGATAATATGCGCGCGTCTCCCAATAGGCTGGCGCCCAAACGAGGGTAACTCGGAAAAAACTCATTTCCTATAATTTTCCTCTACTTTGAACCCGTCCCGTTGGCGTGTCCGCATTGCATCATGCAACCTAGTATTACCATGTACGACACCGGGCACGACGTCGCGTCTTTAGCACATCGCCGCTGAGTCATTCGTTATCGCGACGCTGCGTTGTCAGATCGATCAATTTAACGCTACGCCGTCTCGGCGCTCTTCGACCGCGATAAACTCGATTCAATCGAGCGAATACGCGTGAAAAATCGCCAATTCTCTCCCGTCTTCTTTCGGGCTCCGCTTCGTTCTCGATGCCGATCGTCGTCCTATCGATGCGCCGCTTCAGATACACGAAACCAGCAACCGGACGGCTGACTGCGTTGAAGCGAATTTTCGCCACTATCAAGGACGCCGTACTCATAAGCCACGCCGTCTATTCCGTCGTCGTCGCTGTTCGGGTGTCGTTTAATCAAGCGTGTAAATGGCCCGAGCTTATAAACGCTGCGTTACGTATTGCGGTGTAATTTCGGCGCAGATTCTTGATTCTTCGACTGCGATACGTTCGAGCTCCTTTTCCCTCGTTTCCGTTTCTGTTCTTTGTATAGTTCATCCGAGTCGCACGAATAATCCATCATGCTGGCTTGTGTCATAACGCAGAAATCATCGATGGATACTGATTTCTTGAAGACAAACGAAGACTGAAAATCAGCAAAACTGTTCTCCGGCCAATGCAAACAGCTTGTACTATCAAAACCTAAAGGATCGATGTCCTTGCAGGTATCATGTCTTGAGAAGCACGATATCGACGATGGCGCCGGTCTGCAAAAACCGTATTTTGCTACTGGCACATTCCCAACTCACCCTATTTCCACTTGTGTACTAAATAATCTTCCGTTTCAAGCAAAAAGTGGAATAATGAGGGATTCTTTTTTAATCAACCGTCGTTTACCCCTTCCGCAATATACAACTCTGTTATAACCCTCTTTCTATCTCCTCCTCCCTCTTCATTACTCGATATGCTGAAAGTGTCATCAAAACTTTGAAATCACATGCCTCAGCAGTTTTCAATTTGAAAACCTGCGTTTGGAAGCATCGAATTTCTGGTAAAATTTCTCATGTATTTGGTATAGCGCTACAATAAGATTCATGCCAAGTAAAAAGGTAAAGTAAATTTCTTCTTCAACTTTGGAATTAAATCATTGCAAGATGTTTAGCAAACAGTCAAAGTATAAATATTTTGTTCGAGGAACTCCCCTGCACGAAATTACACCTCGAACTCTGCGGCCACCGAGAATTAAATGGAATAGCATAGATCAATTTTCAACTGCTTTCGCCAAGCCACCGGATAATCATATCGTTACATCGGATACGGCCTGATACGCGATGACAACATACCAAGGTACCTTTCAGTCGAAATGCGACAAAAAGCGAGCGAAAATTCCCAAAATCAGCCATATTTTACATCGAAGCTCCGGAAATTAAAACGACATCACGAGCTTCGAATAAATTTTCGCGAATTCGCGCGAAAAAAATCCGATACGCCGGAGCTTCGCGCTTCGTCCGTCACCGTTTCGCGTATCCGGAACGCGTTTAATCAAATTTATCGAGCATCCCCGTGTACCTTCTCGATGTGTAACGCGATTACGCTTATCTAAGAACGTCTATTGAAAACCAACGTCGATAAAACTTCGCGTACGAGAAATTTCTGAACTGATAACGCGAATAAAAACGTGGAAATCACACGCGTTAGTAAATTAAACCATGGGAACACCCTAGGTATTTTTTTGTTCAGTTCAAATTAAATTAAACTCGTTTTTAACGAGGTTACGCTGATAACTTAAGACGCTTAATTCATTTTCCCAAACAGTCGGCTAGGGCGATAGGTTGAAAAAAAATCGTACGTAATTATCAATTGAAAAAGAAACGCTCATTAGCGAATAGCCGGCGTAGTCAATCTACGCAAATGAAATCAATTCGCGGAATTTCCTTTCGAATATTCGCTCTGGGTAATGCGATACTCCAGTTCGAAATGCTATTTAGCACAATTTCAACCACCATAAAGATTAGAAAGAAAAAAAACAGCGAAAAATTCGAAACCATAACGTTCCACGCATAACGTTCCACGTTTAAAGCTCAAGTTACCTATTCCAGATACAATTAATTCCACCTCCAACGCGATAAATTGCCGGGTAACACGTAACGAGCAATTATATAACAATTTCAGAACATCATTTACCATATTCCGGAGTAATAATTAAAAATTAATCCGTATAATGCGAAAAAACAATAAAAATCCACAGATAAATCGCTACGTTTGTTTACACCAAACGATAAGGGTAATGCGGACTTAGGATGAACGAGAACCGCTACAACTAAGGGTGGGTTTTCGCGGATCGCGCTCAATTTACTTATCGTTATCTGTAAAATAATCAAATTACGAGTGAAATTAACTTTTCAACGTTTCAGAATAAAAAATTCTACCTCGATACTTCTACGAACACGAAATTTGAAAAAGACCACGTCAACACGAACATGTGACATGATAACGACGTAACAAAACGCTTGAAAACTCTCGGCCAAACAAGCTATTCTTCGTCGCATTGAATACAATATTTCAAAAGCACGTCATGCCGCATTAACATTTTCTAAATCGAACATCTCACCGTTGAACTAAACCACGACTACAAACACGCATAAGAAAAAAATGAAGAAAAAAATCCATTAAATACTCGACTCCAAATACAGTAATTCATTTAGTGGTGGAAATAAATTAGGCAACGTTGCATTTGAACATAAACAAAAAAATCTCAACGCTTACTCAACTCGTGAAAAAAACAAAAAACGTGTGATGGTGAATTTCTCGAAATAAATTCATCGGGAAATTATTTTGTCATGACCGATATGATATACGAAACGATATAACACGAAAATATCATTTAATCGTGAATCATATATACGCGACATAGAACTCGTAATCGTGTTACTACAATATAAGCTACATCACTATTCACTAAACAAATCCCTAAAGCGGATCATTTCACCTGGCGGATAACGCATACCACCAACTTACTAAATTGTACAACGAAAGCTTACCTATTTCTTTTTTTGAAAAGGTATTAAAAATCGCATGAAAAATTCATCATCGTATACTGAACATTGTACCAAAACCGGCAACCGGGAGATAACATAAAACTGCGTTTTTTTTTGCTTAAACGTTGAAAAAAAACACCGAATTTGAAAGCCGAAAAAACACATACACACAATACAACAAACTAGAAATGAAAACTTTACAAACTCAAAACCAAAAAACGAAAATCCGGTAACATTTGTACATTTTTAAAAAGTTAATATGAACAAATAATCAACGAATAGCACACAACATCAACTACATAATGAAGCGTCCGATAGACTAACGTTTGTCAAACACCGCGCCCAATACGATGAACGTTACGGCGGAAGTGGGAAGCAGAGGGGAATACAATGTAATAACGCTGAGAAGGGGTGACTCCTACACGTCAGACTCGCAACGAACCTCTACGTGCGCGCGCATCTTTCAATTCAACGTCGTTTCGCAGCGCTTTCACATGAAATCTGTGACTTCTGTGTTAACTGCTGAATTTTGACGGTTTATCGAGTTTATGCGAATAGAACAATTTTACCGACGAATTTACATTTTCATTTTACATTAGCGATATTTTCTCTCAGTTTTCTTGTCAATGATACGATAATATATCGAATGGACGAAATAAAGAACAACTTATTGCAATGTTTCATCGCCTCGACGCCAAAAATCGATAACTACTGCAAGAAGTATCGTGAAATGTTTGTGCGTAGGATTTGGAAAATTTACAGCGAGGAGTTTATTTTGGCTCGTTTTGTTATATTATTGGCTTAAGAGTGTTATTTCGTAACCGGTAAAGTATATCATTTCGACAAAAGTTTTAATTTTTCGAATTTTCATACCCTTGAAAATGTAAACAAATAAATAGGTTCGACTTCCATTGCTTCTAGATATCTTCGCATGAAATCATGTAATCTTCAAAATTCATCATCTACTTCGATCTCAAATCTTCCACACGACACTTACTCAACATCTGCGAATTTCGTAGCTTCTGCATATCAAATCGATATCCAATTTAAACGTAATTCTACGATTTCGACACATCTACAATATGAATAAAACCGATCGTTTCCCAATCGTTTTTTTCAACATAAAAATGATGCCAAGTTTCACAGTAATTACTTTTTGGACGTAAAGACTCGAAGTTCTTATAGCAGACACGTCACGCCATTACAACTCCATCTTTTGTCCTGAACCCAATCTTCGACATATTATCTACGCTTTCGCCGTTCGTTTCCAATATGATTGAATATGATTCGTTCCTCTCAGATAACAGCCGTGAACAGCAACGTTATTCGGGAAACTGCCACAACGTGTGGACAACCGAATCCTATTTTTTTGCGAAAGTATTCCGCTATTTAATGGCGTACACACAGCTCGCAGATTTCACGAAAATTAGAAATTGCCTCTTTTAATCAGAACTAGGTACTCGGCTATAATGATGACTATGAATAATGTGTAAGCGGAAAAACTGTGTCGAATCGCGATCACAATTAATTCCTTTCCATCGACGATTAATCGTGTTTAAAATTTTTAATTTACAATACCTCGCTCATAAGTGTCAATTTGTTACTATTTTATAGCTCATTTTTATCATCGCGATTGCTAACCGAGTTTTCGAATAGGTTTCCCGAGACTTATCTGCATCGTTTTATCGAGGGTTTTAACTTTATCTAACGTATATCGTTTATGCAATACTTGAAATAATTTCAATATCGACGTCAATCTTCATTAATCGCGGAGCTTCCCATACGATATGATGTACCCGGTTTCTACATTAAATTGCCACTCTAGCGGCCATTTTCAACGCAGGTTTTCTTATATACAATCTTCAACTCTTTTGAATTAGTTCCACGTTATTTTATTCTCTCTTTACGCAATATATCCACAACGTGTATATCGACGTTAATAATCGAACAATGTATACAGATTGTAACATATAGAAAATACTTGGCTTATTACGTGCAAAATAATCGCGGTGGAAAAAAAACGGTAAAAATGACAAAACGAAACGACAACGTCGAATTATCTAACAAAAAGAGAATTTTCTCTACCATCATCTTGTTTTTCGCAGTCACCGAAAAGTTCATATACCGACGACGTAATTACTCGAACTCAGCCGCGTGTGTGTTTATAATACAAACGACATAATAATCTCCTCCCCAAACCATAGAAGCCGGTTGACAGGTCATACATATTGTATTATTAATGCATAATGACCGACATAAACAACGTATTAAGAATTCAACGCGTAGATCACAGAGATTAGATAACAACACCAAAATTTTATATACGTATTGTACGTATTCAAATATTTAATGATTAATGAATAATGAAAGAATTGCACGCAACCTTACAGCACGGGGAAAACTAGGGACGTAAACGTCATTCGAGCACGAGTCTTATGTTCGAAAATTTTACCTCGAGTAGAGCAAATTTCCATATTTTTTTTAACGTAAAAAACAACTCGCATCATTTTCCACTGGCCGAAAGTATACTCGTTCAGGTTTCGAGTAACACTCAATACCCAATTCACTATTCAGACATCTGTATTATTCAATTGGACCATCGTGATGACTCATTCTATAAACGACGCGAATAATATGGCAGTGAACCGTGATCTGAAATTATACACCGTCGCGATCCGCGCTTCTCTGTCATATTCGGTGCTTTAAAAAGAGCACAGTCAACTGTGACGTCTTCTTTGAGGTCTTCGAACGCAGTAAAACTTCTATTTGAATAATCTGTTTCCTTATATTTGTGTAATTTATTCGCCATCGAGGTTTTTCTTGTTGGCGTGCGTCTAAAAGGACCATGAAAGTGGTGTATTTATGGTATCAGAAATGGATCAGTGATTTAGAACTTTAGAGACGTTTTATAATAAGAGCTACTTAATCGGACACATTCACGATGATGAGATTCAGTTCGGATAAAGCGATGTAAAATTTTTATTGAAAGGCGATCTTTACGAGAAGCAAAATAATGCCTAATCTCTTCTTTTTTACTTCTATAGAGGTCTAGTTTTATTAATTTTTTTCATAAATTAAGCAATAATTCATTCTTTCAACTGCAGAATCCTCATCGTTGCAAAACATTTTTCGCAGATTTTTCTCGTCAAAATAAGCAAAAAAGTTTATATGCTTTATTTTCAAGAAACTGATAATTTTCCAATAAAAAATTCCTAAAAATTAAAACCGAGCCCGAGCATTGATCGATATTTCCCGCTGAGTACACGCGGCACATTCACGTTCACACAACAACACGAAACGGAACGCAATGCCGCTTGAAACTGAAACCGCCGCGAGTATTCAGTGGGAAATATCGATCTATGACCGGGCTCGATGGTAATTTTTAGAAATTTTTCATTTGAAAACTAACAGTTTTTCAAAAACAAAACAACCTGTTTGGCATATTTTAACAGGAAAAACTTGAAAAAAATTTGTTTCAGTAATCAGAACTGAGCCCGACTATCGATCGATATCTCCCGCTGAGTACACGCGGAGCTTTCACGTTTACGCGGCAATAACACGATTTGCGACAGCGAAACACAACATCGCGTAAACGTGAAAGCGCCGCGTGCACTCAGCGGGAAATATCAATCGATGGTCGGGCTCGATTCAAATATTTGGTAATTTTTTACTCGAAAACTATCACATTTTGAAACCGAAGCATATAAACTTTTTTGTTTGTTTTCGATCAAAAATAGCTCTCATTACATGTACTTTACATAAGTACAACACAGTGTTACCAATTACCTATTTTCGATTAGAAAAACAATTATCAAGTAAAGATTGATAAACGAGTTCGGATTTGTGTCGATAAACGAATTAGATAAGATTGTTGGATAAAGACATGCCACGAGATTACACATAAATTAAATACTGATCTGTAGGTATAACGAAGGGATGACGTGTACCATGATAAACGTTACTTCTTAGCTTACTTCAGATGAAAATTTTCCGTTAAAATTACTAGGAATTTTCTACGTAGTAAAGAAGTACGAAGATGACGAAAAGCAGGCTTAATTTTCCAGAAAAGGAAAAACATTAAACCAATGAAATATAAAACTGCGAGCTCCGAACGAGGAAAAATTCCGACTTAAATGCTAGCCAAAGTTACACTTAATCTAAATTTACAGCTTAAATGAGCCATTTAAAGTACACATTAATGCACACCGTACAAACGCACATTTTCTGCGCGAAAATAAACAATGTAAATTTATAAAAAAAATAGCTGCAGCCCGCGAAAATGCGGCATACAATACGCGTGGTGTTTTCATTCGGTTAATTTTTTTTGTAACCATTTAACTCCGGCATTAAATCATTTCGGCTGCCAAGTATCCTCGTGAACCGAGAGAATACGCATTTAAAACGGCGAACGAGAAAAAAAAACTTCAACCGAAACTTCGACCAAGTTTTTCGAGAAATTATATCGCGACCTATTCGTGAAAAAAATCCACCTTTCAGTGTTTCCGCGCTTAAGGTCGTTTTCAGTTATTAAAACCGTTTGGGCCACGAAGAGAAAAATAAATTAAAAATAATTTTTAATTAAACGCCACGAGATGTTATGCGCGAAAAATTTTTATTCGTGAGAAGAGTGGGCTCTTCAAATAGTATCGTTAATTATTAGTTAAAATGATAACCTTCGTGTATTTTAATTTTAAAATTAATATCGTTTTAAGTATATACATTACATATACGATATACTATATCGTCCCTTCGACGGGTTTTCTCCCCTCCCCTTTACCCTTCTCCCTCTACGAACTTATTATAACGAGAACGCTTCCGCCATTAACGAAACTTTATGTGTTAATTCTTTTTTACAACTTCAATATATTGTATTTTAAGGATACGTTTTTATCGTAAACCAAACAAAAACGCGGATCAGCTTATACGAAACGCCTTCTCGGCCGAGTACCGCGGATTCAAGGTAAAAGCGCGAATTATTACACCTGACACCCTCTTTTTCCACCGTTTTCGAGCTCAATCCCGCCATAAAACGAGATTAACGTTAAGTCCTATAAGTGGATCCAATTTCGAAGCACCAACCACGTTTTAAGAGATTCAGCTGACGATCGATTTCAAATGTGAAATTTTCTTCGAAATTTCACTCGAAGCGACGTAAAAGCGTAAATGTGCGCGGATTTTTTTCAAGGGTTATCCAACGTTTAAAACTTCAAAGCTCTGTAACTTCGTCAGTGCACAAGTTGAGTGAAAAATATACATAACTGATTTGGTAGAACTTTGAATAGACTATAAAATAGGTCATTTAAGATTTTCGTCTATCTCGCATATTTCGCTAGATATAATCGAGCTAATACATTTTCAAATCTAAATAACTCGTCGAGTAAACGAGATAGCTGAAAATTTTCGACCACCCGATTGATGTGATTTTTTATAAACCAAAAAATAAGTTATCTGTAAATATTCGCTATCTCGAATTTTTCACGAGTTATAGACATTTTTAAATTTCAATATTCCGTAACTCCTTCAATATTGACGTTAGGCAAATAACACATATAACAAACATGCTTCGTTTTTAAACGGGATTTAAAATTATTCCGTACAATTTTCACTCATCTCGTGTTTTTCGCGCGTTACCGAGCCACCTGCTGTATTTTGGGGCCTAAGGCGCGAAATGTTCCACAAAACTCCTCGCAGAGAAACACAACGCTATGAAGAAAAATTGTAAAACAAATTTTCGAGTTATTAATTTTTTTTGTGAAAAATTTTGAAAAAATTTCTTATTTACTTCCTCGCCTTTGCAGAAAGTTCCCTCTTCAAAGGGGTAAAAAATTGTTAAAAATTGTCTGTAAAATTTCCCAAGCGAAATAATCGATGAGCTCGCAAACCGCGTGAAATTGCAGGCGGCTAATTAATTTCAAAACACGACGTTGGCGAATATAATAAGAGGAAAAAAGCACCAGAAGCTTAAACGAAACGACTCAACGCGGTGTTATAATCGATTGGAAAATACATGGTAAACGCCTTTATAATTACAAGTTCGAAGCGGCTTAAATTAATACCATTAAGAAAAACACAAAGGATATAAGTTCGTTTATAATTACTCGCGATAAAACTATACGTAAAATAATCCCTTTGATGTATACACGTTATAAATTCTATAAGGACAAAGGTCTCCCAACACCGATGCTGGTAACTTCGTTAAAATAACAATTTCAACTTGAGCTCGGAAGAGTGGAGGAAGCCGGCAGCATAAGGTGGCATATAGCATTTATAAGGCGAAATAAAAACCACACCTCGCACATACCTAGACCTACTACCATCTTGAAGGCAATGAAAAGTTTGCGTCGTCGTCGTCGAAGTACCATGTTTATTACAGCTGGCAAGAATATCTAACCAGAAAACTTTCAACTTTGATGTTTATAAATACCGGCTGCCTTTTAAATAAGACAGATTTTCGCAAAATTCAATCGCCTCTTTTGCAAAAGGGTAAAGGCGTTTCTGCCTTGCTTTCAGCTTTCCCAACATAGTCAACTTTTAACTTTTAGCGTTAACTGATGGTTCATTAAAAGTTGTTACCAATGGCAAACTCTCGTTTATCTGGTAATTTAAACTTGGGCTCGAATAAACTTTACAACAATACAGGCGTGAAATCAACTTTAAACGGTAAATAGCTTCGATACTCTCTTATGTGTATTCTGATCGCAAAATTTTCTCATTTGATTATTTCACGCCTCCTTTTCCCTAATACATAATTCGCCTGTAACTTCGGAAAAGCTTTTATTCTTTTACCCCCTACACCTGCTGGCATAGTTTGCCTGCGAAAAATTACTGCGTCAATCTGCAATGCCTCGAGTGAAGCTAAATTCTCGCCTTCGAATTCGTGAAAATACAACATCGCTTTTCATTCTTTTAAACCATTTGGAAGTTGCAGAAAACGATAAAAATTCGGCTACGATATCGATGTCATTGGAGGGGAAATCTCAATTAGAAGTAACATTCATCTGAAACGGAAAAGGGCTGAGGAGAAGGGGAAGGGAACTGAAAGAAAAAAATATAAAAAATGCTAGGTACACTACTTCCTCTCATGGGATATTAATTATTTTCATTTCTTTAATATTATTAGACATAATTAATTTTAAGAATTCGGATACCCTTTGAGGATTGACTTGAGATGTAAGAAATCCTATTTTTTTCATATTTTCACTAAAATTACACGTGTTTTCACACACAAATGGAACAACCGTGCAAGTACTACACTTCGTATGGAAAAACTGGTTGCGATTTCGTGTTCAGGAGGGTCGAATTATACGGAAACAACACCAAAATTACTTTTATAACCCAAAGTGGGGGAGATCCCTTTTTCTCAGGTGTCCTCCTCCCCCTTATGAGAGGTTTTTTTGCCTACCCTTATCAGAAATTTTCTTTTGGACTAAACTAAAATAAAAACCATGCGTGATGTCGTGTTAAAAAAATCAAATGGTTTTGAAAAACCGCTTAGACTACAACAGAAAAAATCTAAATCGCGCTGCAGCCTCCGCAATCACGAAAAGCCGAAAAATTCGAGCGTTAAGAAGGGCGCATTTGAAATACCTAAAATCACCGCATTACCGCACAAGTCCCACATTCCACAATAGAAAACTCATGTGCTCAGATAAGCAACACGACCTCACGTAGAATTATTCGATTAGGACGAGGGGAAAATAGAGCAGCAAAAGATAAAGACGAGGCGTTATCTCGCTTTCATGATAATCACCACGAGGTGTTTGATCAAAGATCGATAAGAAAAGTCCACTAGACAATTTCCCAAGACCACGACTCACGGACCTCGACAACTTCACCTCACTACAAAACCGCCAAAACCCTCCAAATCCATTGGCACCAACTAACGAACACAATTTCGAAAACAGGCTCCATACACCATTCTCATCTTGCGGCGTGACTCCAGCGTGAAAAAACTGCGCCAGGCATAAAAGAAAATGCCCATTAGGTGAGTTCCCGCACGGAAGATACACGTCATATACCTCATAAGGTATTCTACGAAGATTACTCGCGTATCTAATGAGCTTTAATTGATGTGGGCAGAACACGTTCATGCCGGCCACTAACCGAGTCCGCCGCGTCGAATGTTAAAAAGGTCATTTTTTTTCGGTCGTTTAAAAAAACATTTTAGATTCGTTATACGATATAATGCGATTCGTCGAGTAATTACGCGCCATTCGCCAATCCCCTCCACCCCTGGTCCTCGGACTAATTAAACTTTCGACAAATTCCTCCGCCATGCTCGACGTGGCTCTTCGTTCATGAGACAACTCGACGTACTCTTTGGGCGACCGCGTAGAAAATAAAATCTCGAAACATTTCCACTGGTGTCAACACGCGCGTAAAATCCCGATGTCTGGTTGTTACCATAGTTAAAAAATATTTTAAAAGAGACGAAAATCAAGCCTACGTTTAAAAAGCGTCGGCGAGTATTTGTGCAGTAATTACGTGCAAAGTGATTCGAGACGAACGAGCAAAGAGTTGAATTCACCAGCAGTCACCACGAAGCTGGTTAATTGCTAAATTCGAGACATTTCTATTCGTAATAACTTTTCGACCGGGGAAAAATGCGGGAAAATTTCACATCATCGAGCGTATCGTTTAATAAACGAATCGAAAATTTGCCACGAATTGCTTTGTAGTTCCTTCAATATCGAATATAGGCTCAAATTTCATGGCAACTTTTTTCTAAAGCTTTACACAAAACGGTATAAAAAACTTATGAGAAATTCGCCTATGTTTTTATATTAAAACCGGCTTGAAAGCTTCAAAGACTTGTATTTCCTTTAATGTTCCGGTAAAATGAAATTTTTACGTTGAGAAGTATCCAAATTTAGTTACGTTTTGGTACTCTTCCGAGTAATATGTGTTTTCACGGAGAAAATGAAGAAATTGAATTTTTTCGACGTGAGTTAACGTTAAGAGTTTGCTTATTTGCTACTTCAAATTGTATTTTTTATAGTTTGAAAGATTCGTATAAAAAATGAGAGATCAAGCAAATGAAGGCATTTTTTTCCGAGGTATAAAAAATCATGCCTCATCATAAAAATTCCAAAAAACTGATTTAAAAATTCAAAAATTAAAAAATATAATTATTTTGTAAAAAAATTTTGCAATCACTAAAACCGGTCTTCATTTGTAAAAAAAATTCAAATTTGTATTAAAAAATTCTAAAATTTGCAAATGCGTTTGATTTTTTGTAAATCTGTAAAATTGTTTTGCAATCTTCAGAATTATTCTGCGATCTTTAGAATTATTCCACAATTTAGCGAAATTCGGCAATTCATTGAAGAATCGAGTATCATAATTAGTTGCCACAATTCTGCAAACCCGAAAATAGTTCTATATGAAAATTCACATTTTACAATTATCAAAGTTATTCTGAAATTTTTGCCATAATTTGAAAAGAACTAAAATTTTCTAAAAGCTATTACGAATAAATTTTGAAATCCTTCCTCCAAATATTTTCATTTTCACTCCCAGAAACAATCCTACGCACATTTTAAAAGCCAATATGCTTCGAATAAGAACCCACAAGATACCTTTAGAGCTGCCCAAGTAAAAAAATAGCTTCTTTGTAATTACGCAGACTCCAAAAGTGTCAAATCCGGGTGCATACAAATTCACAAAATCACCGTAAAAAATTCCAGAAAACCCCTCGACCGGGGTGATTTACAATTTAACAAATTAACGCGATTATTTCGTATATCGAGTTCCGCCCGTATTTATAAATATTACAGACGGCGGCGGCGGCATAATACACGCAGCGTCCGCACGACGGCGGCAAAGTTGTAACCGAAAACCCTTTTTGCACAAAATTGCCATATATACTATGCAGTAAGTTGGCTTGATTTACGATCGCATTATGTTTAAAGTATAGCTATGGGTATCGAAACATCGCCCGACGCAGACCCTTCTTTGCCTTATAAATTCTACGCGTTAAGAGCATGAATATATGGCTCGATCAACTAACATGTAAATTCGAAACCATATGACCCAAGCGGATACCATAGATAACGTTATTATTTATGGCGAAATTTCTGATAGTGGCGTAATAAGGAACCTGGGTAATATTACACGTAAATGTTTAAGAGCTCATTAACTTCAAACGTGGAACAGGGACGAAGGAAGCGGACAGAGCGAGAGCGGCTTAAAATTGTCAGCTTTTAAAGCGCGCCATAAACGAGACGCGAAGGGGTAGTGTCGCCGAAAATATCGATTTTCATAACGTTGCCAACGTAATTGGCGGTGAAAATTTTATCTTTTATGTGATGTGGAAACGCGAATCGGTGCATTTTTATGTTTTAGGGCGAATTTCACGCAAGAGCTGGGACGCTATTGAGGTGCGATACTTTGGCATTGAGGGTACCGCCGTTTTGCGAGGGTTTATTAATTTATAAAAGAATTTTTAGAAATTTCAGAAAGCCTTGAACTTGGTCGTAAAATCGATACAATATTTAGTTATCAATTTCAAGTTACAGAAAAAATTTACCAATATTCGTATTAATTCCATAATTTCAATGAATTTATGAATTGTCGAATTTAAAAATCTCATTTTTAAAAAATGTCACTTAACAATTGCAAGAAAACTTTTAAGATTTGTGATTTTTGCAATAATTTTTTTGCGCAGTACAAAGATATTCCGCATTAGTAGAATTATTCCGCATAGTACAGAATTATCCTGTAAATTACAAAATTATTCCGCATGTTGTAGGATTCTATCGGATGCAGATTAGTTTTGCAACTTGCAGAAAAATTCTGCAATATTTCGAGTAATTTCTCAATATACGGAATTATTATTCCGCACATGGCACGATTATTCCGCGCATTGCAGAATTATTTCATAAATTACAAAATTATTCCGCATATTGCGAAATTCAATCACATGCGGATTGATTTTGCAACATACAGAATAATTTTGCAACTTGTAGAATAATTCTGTGATATTTAGAATAGTTTCTCAATATACGGAATTATTATTCCGCACATGGCACGATTATTCCGCGCATTGCAGAATTATTTCATAAATTACAAAATTATTCCGTATGTTGCAGAATTCAATCACATGCGGATTGATTTTGCAACTAGCAGAATAATTTTGCAACTTGTAGAATAATTCTGTGATATTTAGAATAGTTTCTCAATATACGGAATTATTATTCCGCACATGGCACGATTATTCCGCGCATTGCAGAATTATTTCATAAATTACAAAATTATTCCGTATGTTGCAGAATTCTATCACAAACGAATTGATTTTGCAACATGCAGAATAATTCTGCAATATTCAGAATAACTCTGTAATATTTATAATAATTTCTCAATATACAGAATTATTCTGAAATCTGTAAGAAAATTCTGTAAAATAGCAACGTTTAAACAGTTTTCAGTTGATGATAGAGATATTGGTACCTAACTCCGCATGAATTTCTTGAAACAATTTTACAACAAAGCTAGCGAGTCTTCGCTGAATTTTCAATATTTTTAGAAAAGTTAATTGGATACGCAAATTGATGGAAAAAAATATTCGACTCAATTTTGAAAAATCGTTTGCCGGTTTGAAAAAAGGAAAAACAGCTTAATCCGCGTTTCCATCAACAATGAAAATTCGACTATACTACAATAGTCTACAGACCGTTGGAAGTTTTTTCCTTTTAATTTAAATTTAAATCCTATTCCGCGAGATGCGATTTTGCAACTTTTTCTTTTCTACTATTTTTAAATTAAATAATCTCCCGATAAGAAACACGAAGACTTTTAATCAAGATTGTACGCGAATTGAAAATGTTGAAACGTTAACAAAAATTTCACATCGTCGAGACACTTTAATTTCATTTAATGTGACAAATGACGACTCGGGGAAAATGCTCGGTAGTTGGCTTTTATTTAAAATTATCAAATCATAATCTTTAAAAGGTATAAAACGCATTCTCGTCGCGATACCTGAATAAATAAAATACCGCCGCGTAATAAGAAGCGTCAGCTAACTTAAGGTACATAAATAATTCAAAACGCAGTGCTCTTCTGGAACTCCAGCCAAACTCAAATGCATAATGTTTTTCGTAAGAAAACACCCTTTTTCGTCTTATCTATATTCGTCGTCGCGCTTATTCCTGCTTCGTCACATTTTCGTATATCAAGCCGAAAATCTACTGAAATTTCCCTTCTTTTTAAGGTATACCCCGAGTAGAACGTGCAGTGTGTGTTGCTTTTTCGAGTCGCTTTCTCATATATCATGATTATTACCGAAACCGTGCTCGTTTTGCGAGCGCGCGTTTTCTTATTAGAATTTCCACAAAACCTCCTCCAGCTCTTCGATGCCCTCGTAGCGTCTTTTCGCCGAGTATAACGTTTCCATTTTCATTCTTCCGAACCCTTCCACGTTCCGACGCTCGGCGTATACGCCGAATTTTCCGTGCTTTCCTCGCCTCGTCTTGCGAGCTTTATCGCCGAGCTTTTGAACTTTTAACGTAACCGTGGCTTTCTGCGGAAATTTAATCTCAAAGGTTTATCTTGTAAAAGAACATTGTTAACGCCTGTAATCGAGGGGAGCTTTCGTCGTGGTGAAATTAAAAATTTAAAATATATTTTATTGTGTACGCTTTATTCTTCTTCTATGGTTCGTCTAGCTCGGTTTCAATTTACTCGATGTATGTATAAGCTACGAGCGGATAGCGTTTTGAAAAGGAAAAAAAAAATACGATAAGCTTTAATACGTTGTTGGGATTTCTTCGACGTGGATACTGTGTAATGCGCTTTTGCGAGCTTTCGCAGTGGGCTATAAAATAGCGAATGGGTATTTTTTAAGGAAATTCTTTCGATTGTGGTTCGAAAACGTTTCCGAGTGGCGTTGAAATACTCCACGTGGATTATTTCGTGATACAAAATTACTAGCGGGGTTGAAATTGAAAAAAAAGTGGCTAGAGATGACCCGAAGAGCGTTTTAAAAGGTTTTACACGATCAATTTGGTCATCGAGAATTGACTCAATTTAAAAATGAGGAATTTTCATATAAAACAAATGAAAATTTTCCTCCTAAGCTTTGTTTTGAAAAAGAAATCATCAAGGTGGAAATGGCATTCATGATTTATACAGATATAACATCAGACCAACTAGGCGCATCCATTCTCGTTCATGATACCGTTGCAAAGTAATAAGCTACGCCCAATGTCATTTGTAACAAAACTGCAGAACAACTAACTACGCCCATTTTCATTCATGACACTACCGCAAAGTAACAAGCCACGCCCAATGACATTCGCAACGCAACTGCACGACAACTAGCCACACCCATTCTCATTCATGACACTAACCTTCGTAGTTCGTTGTTTCGGGATCGTGTCATGAATGAGAATGGGTGTGGCTAGTTGTCCAGCAGTTTTGTTACGAATGCCATTGGGCGTGGATTGTCACTTGGCGGCAGTGTCGTGAAAAAGAAGTAATGTGTCCAGTTGTTCTGCAGTTGCGTTACAAATGTCAATGGGATTGGCTCGCTACTTTACAGCGGTATCATGAACGAAAGTGGATGCGCCTAGTTGTTCTGCTGTTATTTCTCCATAGAGCTATTCCATATTAAATCAGCCAAAAGCTGGGTGATTCTTCGTCAATTTTTTTTTTCACGAGTACTTGTACAGAAGCCATAAAACAATGATCATCGACAACTCATCATCCAACTTTTGACTGCTTTGACATGAAACGACCCATATAAAATAACACGTCAACAAATTATGACGGTGAAATACACCTCGAAAACTATCCATGCACACAAATATGCCCTTCTGCAAATGCTCAAGTACGCTGCACGCCACATCCAACACATAAACTCTCACCACACGTCTCACCTTTCAACCATATTCATTACTCATTCGTCTTGAAACACCTGCGCATCTACGATGCCAATTCATCGCCAAGATTCAATCAACAAAAAAATGCTCATTCAAGTATGTTAATTGTTTGCGCTCGAACATCTCATAGGTTAAAAGATTAGCCACGTAACCAGCAATAATTATTGGCCCGGAGTAAACATACCGCGAATATTTATATCACCAGGTATCGGGTCGGGTCTAATAAATTGTAACTGTGTAAATTGACGATATACGGCGAAATGACGTTAAAACGCCGCCGTTCATTAGAGTTGGCCGCACACCGAAGCACGTCAATTTATCAAACCATCCTCGCGTACTAATCCACAAGCTACGGCCGTCGAATTACTACATCAAAGGGCGAATTCGTTCCTTTAGCGAATTTACCGATGGTGAAATAAATTAAAAAAGAGAAATATTCCAACATTTTTCGCAATGTGTACACAATACGTAAATTTTCTCCCAACAAATTACACCCTGTCCGAAGGTTGATATATAAGCTGTCGTTTACAAGGTACGCGGCATGAAGGACGGCGAAATATAAACCACCGATACTTTCATCGTAAACACTAATTTCCTCGTTAAAACGATAAACACGCGAATTTTCTGGCTCGAGTCTACAGGCTTGTGGAAGGGGCTTTAATATAGAAATTAATTCCAATTTGCGAAAAATTTTTGCAAAGCCTTGATTATGATTACAACGGCGAGAAAAAAAAAACGAGCCGAGGTATTTCTCGAAACAGAGTACGTCGTGAGGGGGAGAGGGGTTCAAAGGGAAGCCACGTATTATACTTTCAAATACATATCAGAGTTGATGAAACGTATCGAAAATTGCGCAAGTTCGCGAATAACTTGGGAGGATTTGTTCGAGAATCACGTTTTCGCAACTTTTTTCAGTGACAAGGCGCCTCGAGCTTGCGCAGCATCTGTCAGACATTAACGTTGGCAACATTCTTATGTTGTGTAGTTTCATCCTTGCATTCTCTATTTTTGGCATTCGTATTTGTAAACGTTAAAAATAACATTGAGCGCT
Organism: Maconellicoccus hirsutus; assembly: GCA_003261595.1. Lineage (NCBI taxonomy): Eukaryota > Metazoa > Arthropoda > Insecta > Hemiptera > Pseudococcidae > Maconellicoccus > Maconellicoccus hirsutus. The sequence continues at coordinate 26,007 of QBDW01000880.1, forward strand.
TCTTTACGCGGTTTTCATAGAAAATTTTTCACGAAAATAAATTTCACTCGATCGACGTCTCCGACCAATTATCGAGGTAGAAAAATCGCCATTTTTACGGCTCATTCGAAAGAGCCATTTGCGACAAATTTTCAACCCCAAGCGCAAATTCCGCGTATAAATAATTGCGCCATGTCGTCGTTGTTTTAATCAGCATTAAATTCTTGACGTTTTGTCGCCATTTCCGTCTCCGCGTCGTACGACGAATATTACGTGACTTGGTAAAATGTCGGTCGATTACAAAATATTAACCCTATTTTTAGAACGACGTTAATTTTTCACTCGTCCTTATTAGTATTCACCTCTTGAAAACCTAAACTTGACCGCCCTTCTACACAATTTGTATCAAGCCAACACACCGGTGCGAATACCATCTTGCAATTATCTAATCGTTATTACCGACGTAATTAATTTACGAATTAGCTCCCCCACCATTCCCCTACCCCCTCAAAACCTCTCGTGACTTACGAAGAAACGCTAGTTTTTCGACAATTATCCTTAAATTCGTGAAATTTTCACGCATCGATGATAATCCCGGTTGCATCTTCGAGTCGACGCAACCATTACACGCGATATATGGAAAAATGCAGATGCTCGACGTCATTACATCGTATGCAAATCACCCATTCATGCGAGATTATCCGCCATTAAAATTCATACAGTTGGATAGCCTCTGTAAGGGTTTGCCGAGTAATTTTAATGATTTTTTAATTACGACGCCTAAGCTTCCTCGATTACTTTTTTCGACCTTTTCCGATCGTTTGTCCTTCCATTTCGCTCTTATCGAGCACCCAAATAACACGCCATAGATACATGTGATTCCATTAACGCGAATAAAAACGCTTTTGGATACGAAGTCGATTTATGACCAACTTTATTAAATTTAGGAGCCATTTGTACACGTTAAATTATTCGATACTTATATGCGACGTGTAAGTTAAGTGCCATTGTCAACCGTATTTTCGTAAGCCCATTAAACCTTTAGGGGGAATTTTGCGATAACTCGAGGAGCTATCTAAATGGTAAAAATAGCCTAGATATTGTCGAGAAAATATATCGAGTTTTTTTCCGCTTCTTTTTCGCATTTAAAAATGGCTGCGAACGTGTTGTAGTCGTGTAAAGAGGTATATTGTTGGGGTAATCTTACCGTGAGTGCATATCAACGTGATTCACGATCGGTTGCCTGTCACGTACCGGAAATAGAACTCAGAAGAATACAATTCTTACCTGAAACAAAGGAAAAAAATTATTCGTTACATATATTTTCATTTTATTGCAATAAAAACAATTTCCAAAATATGGAGAAATTCTCAAAATTAAAAAAAAAAACGCGCAGAGCCGTCGAGAGCGAAAAAAACCCCAAGGCAAATCTTCTGACCGCCTCTTCAATTCGCGAACGATATTTATTAACTGAGCGAAATAAAATGATATGAAAATTTCCGAGTCCTTTCAGGAAAGGCGAACATGGGCGAAGTGCCCACTTACCCCCTTCTCAACACCTTCGATAACACGTAACCTACTTTAATATTACTTATACGAACCACAATTTCAAAAAATTTGATGAAAAATTATTCCAAAAGTTTCATTATCCTTCGTACTTATTTCGATTAATAAATAACGTAACGTGCGTACTTATTTCGTTTTGAAATCAGGAAAAAAACAGGTCATCACATTTTTCACAGAACTTGATAAGATTAATATCCGAGCTTTACATAACTTGAAAACTGAAGGAGTTACATAGCTTCAAATTTTCATTGCTTTTAATATTTAAAAATTCCAATCGTTCAAAAATTTACAATAAACTTTGGGACTCGTAAATGTCCAAGGTTTCTTACAAGGGAACCACTCCAGGTGTCCGGCTCGGATTTGAACGAGAGTTGGATTTTTGGAAAGAGCATGTCAAAAAACTCCCAAAGCCAAAATTTTAGCTGCCCAAGTTAACTTATCGATTTTTGGCGAATTTTTGAAATTTTAAAATTACAAAATTTCTATTAAAAATAGAGAATTGAAAAAAAAATCTTGAAAAACAATTTTAAAAATCGCCCTAAAACTATTTCCGCCTGATTTGGACCCGCTGAATTCGAAAATCACATTGGCGAACCGTTCTGGAGCCTCCAGCGTGATTTTCATTTTTCTCCAGGAACTTTGAAAATGCTCAGAATTGAAAAAAATCCGTTTTTCGTCGATGCATTCTGAAATCGATTGAAAAGTAGATTTCCCTTTAATTCGAGCCATTTTTCTGTCGATTCTAGCATGCGTCGACGAAATTCGTATTTTTTTCGATTTGTAAAAACCCACTCGAGGTGTCCGGCTGGAATTTTCCGGAAATGTGGTCAAGTCGGTTCGATAAATCGGGAATAAGAGAGAACCAAGTTTTTAGCTGCCCAATCTCAAATGCACATATTCTGGAGCATTTCAAAGTTCCTGGAGAAAAATGAAAATCGCGCTGGAGGCTCCAGAGCGGCTCGCCGATGCGATTTTCGGATTCAGCGGGTCCAAATTAGGAGGGAAACAGTTTTTACGCGATTTAAAAATTATTTTTCAAGAATTTTTTCTTTTTGAATCTCTATTTTTAATAGAAATTTTGTAATTTTCAAATTTCAAAAATTCGTCAAAAATCGAAGAGCTAACATGGCCGAGGAAAATTCTGGTTTTAGAGGTTTCTTGATATGCTCTTTCCAAAAATCCAACTCCCATTCAAATCCGAGCCAGACACCTCAAGAGGTTCCCTCATTGAATACTGTCTATCTATAGAATTGAAGGAGTTCAGCGTATTTTGTTTTTTCACTTCATAAATTCTTCAATGTTGGTATTTCTTTTAACACATTTAATTCGTAAACGATAATTATCGCGTTAAAAATATCAAAAAATCGCGAAGGTACGTACGTCAAGTTGATACCGGCCACCGCGTACTAGCGGGAAAAGTACGCTCACGCGCCACAATCACTTTCCTTAGTACGAACGCTCATGAGACATGTGCCGCTAGTGCACGGTGGCCGTTATCAACTTGACGGGCATACGTTCGTCATTTTTCAATGTTTTTTACACCATAAATAACGATTTTTTTGGTGCATTGTATTTGAAGTTTTTTCTCCATATTAATATCTTAAACACGTTAAAAAATTTTTTAATATAAAAAAAATGAAAAATTTATCAAATTTATCGTGGTTAAGGGTTTACACCATTTGGGAGAAAAACCAACAATTCAAAGGAGAAATTCATCAAGGCCAAATTTATAAAAAAACTTTCAAAACATAACCTTCGTTTGGAAATTTTTTACTCACGAGTAGGGCTTCAAAAGAAGACGAGGGGGCTTGGAAATTTATAAAAATAGAAAAAATGCCCAAAACGTTTTATTTGATGAAAAATTCGATTTAAAATACTTTTTGTAATTACGACTTTTCCTCAGTATTTAACGCTCCCCGCTCGAAAAGTCAAAAACGTAACAGCTGTGTTGCCAATACATCAATAAGAATTGAAATAATGCAACGTTGCCAAACACCACATTCCTATGGAAATTAACCAACCGGGCGTATCTTTTTTTCCGTCACGTTACGACATCGCAGCTTCATTATGCACTTATCCCTTTCGTAGAAGTTACATTTAGACTTGGTCGGCGTTCCTGCCAAGGGAGTCCCTTCGTATTGAATATTTAAAAGGCAACAAAACGCCCGACGACGTCGACTTGACACCGGAACCAGATCATTTTCATATTCGAAGAATACTTATTCCGATGCTTTCGAAATGACAAATCGATCTCGAGGCTCATTCGAAGCACACCCTCCGGATGCGGATAACGATACAGGCGCACGTACGTATTCCATTTTCGTGTAGAAAAATTACGCCAGGAAAAAAGTGCATTTGGAGGAAAAACTTTTACAAGACGCATAAAAAGGTGAGGCGGGGGAAAGAAGATTCAATGCGTCACTGCATGTAAAGCGCTGTTAGCGTAATGAAAAATGATTTTATTGATTGAAGAAGCTCGTGCATATGGTTGCACGGTTACATTAGCAAGGACCTGAGGAGCGGTACATTGGCATTTTTACGGGGCGAGATTTTTTAAAAGCGAATTCGTCGGCGCATCTCGTGAAAATATTCTCGCCAGCATATTTCAAATACTACGGCTTCGTATCAAAGGAATAATAAAAGCTGAAAATATGTAAACCTTAAGTAGCTCGTGTATGTACGTTTTTACCCCTTTCTTCTCTCTGTGTGGCTTTTTTAACCGAAAACCCGTCGCGTCGTCTTCTTGATACGTATAACAAAAACTCATAGGACATTGTGGTTTGCTTTATACAAGCTTCGTGATTTATCAACGCCGTATTTACCATATTAAGGTAAATCTTTTAATTACATAATTACATTTACATTTTGTTAAATTAAATTCCAACTCTAGACGGAGTCACGTTAATAAGCTAATGCACAAGGTGCGCTTTTGATTGCCGTTAACATTTTATTAAGCTCGCAACCGACGCAACGCCACTATCAATATTTGCGTATAAATTTGTATTATGCAACTCGTAAAACTAATCTTGACAAAAGTTCCTCGATGTAATGCTCTTTTAATTCGGTTATTCTTCTCGGCGAAAAGTTTCGTTCGAAGACACGTTTAAATATCGTCCCCGCTCGCGTGTACACGTTCAGGTACACTCGGTACCTTCGCAGCGTACACCGGCGCCGCGTTGTTTTTGTGCAGCTCGTAGACGCTAATATTTTGAATTTGTTATGGTTACATAATTCCAAACTTTTCGCGTCGTATTTCAAGATTATAATTATCAAGACCGGAGTTCTCGTTGGCAAAGGGAGCAGAAACGTTATCGTGAATGGCAAGTTTTAGGGTTCGATGTGTCTGCGAAAAGGATTTCGTGAGATTGTGCTAGACGCTCGAGTGTGCGATATTTTCCGCCTTTTCTTACACGCTTCGAGTGTGTTTTAATTCGTCGAATGAATTTCGCGAGATGTTGGATACGATAATAAAATATCAATATTACCAGCACCGAGTTTATACGACGCGCGACGAGGTAATTATCTAATAATTTCCTCGAATTATAATAAATTCGCAGTTGACTTTTTTCCAAGTCAATTTGGCACAAAATTGACTTCGAGGTCGCGTGATCAGATGAAAATTCGAAAGGTTATAGGCAGATTATCATAAGCGATCTGCCTCAGCGTCCAAATTTTGATGATATTTGGGTGGTAGGTGGGCACTATCGAGAAACGTTCATGACCAAAATTTCAGCTCCCCCCTCGACTCCGTTTCCGAGAAATAATTTTTTTTCCGAAAATCAAATATGAAGTTTTTTCTCAAGGGCCTTCCATAAAAAAATCAACAACCCCCCAATTCGATTTCTTCCTCTCCAAACGGGCGTTTAATGCAATTCTCCTTCCCCCCCCCCCCCCAAAAAAAAATTAGTTGAAAAAGGCATATAAAATTTTCATGTTGTGAAAAAAAGAAGAAAGGGGACTTTTTTTTACAACATTCTTTTCGAATAAAATTAATTTTCACCTTAAAATAATATTTCGAAAAATATAACATTTCTTAAATTTAAATTCGACTTCCACACGATTCGGTTTTTCATTTCTAAATTAATATTCCTGAATGAACGACGCGAGTTGGGATTTAATAAAAATAACGCTCGATAAACTCCTCTCCGGATGATTTTTCCGTTACAAAAACCAACCAAATAACCCCGACGAAATCTAAAATTAAGTATTTTATTTGACAACAATACGGCGAATATTCTCGCAATGAAAAATTCGTAAATTTCTCACAAAAACATCGTGTTTTTTAAGATTTTTATTTTCTTTTATATCGCGAATTTACCCTGAATAGAGGTTTTATAAAAGAGGTTTTCACTGCGCAAAATATAGAATAACACCGGAGATGAAATTTTTACAAGCTTTAACTTTGATATGGTTTGCAAATAAATTAGATATTTTTTCTGGCTCTACGCAAATTACCCTTCAGATGGTGTCTCGACTCGAAGTATTTCTGTAGCCGTATACGAATTTCCATTGAAAATTTCCATTCGAATATTTTTATTCCTAATCAGGCCGAGTATTTTCAACGTGAAATCACGAGCCGTTGCTGTTACAGCGAAAGAAATTCGAGGTAGTCGAAAATGATTCTTTTTCTATTTTCCGCGTCGTACGATATATCGATTTTATTTCGATATAATTTCTTTTTTAATTAACGAATTGACTCGTAGGGTTACCACCTTTAGTGTTTCGTGGGAGTTTTGCGACGTATATAGACGAATAGGTTATATAATCGATACTAATGAATGTCCGAGCGAAGATTTATGTTTATGGTTCTGCGTAGTTTAAGTATACAGTGTGTTCTGTAAAGAATATCGCATTCAAATTGACCTATTTGGTACGGTGTAGCTTTTTTATGACTCGAAAATTAAACGAAAAAGTTGTTTTATTGTTTCAAAAAGCAAATTTCATTTGGTTTTAATTAACTTGGGTGATTCGTTCCGCAGAATCGAAAAAGAAATATACTTGTTCTGTAAAAATACCGCAAAATATTGACTAGAGAAATTTTTCTGCTGACATAATTAGTCGTAAATTTTATTTTCTACAACTTCGATCATTATAAATTTTTTGATAGAACGCTTTTTATTTACGTAACATAAATGACAAGAACCGTAAAGAAGTTGATAACTTGTTTGAAACATCTCCTAGAAAATTCCTTTTTCAATAAAATTTTTTTCAAGTCGATAAATCATAAAACATTGAAAATTTCCAATAAATTATATCTCAACAACATAATTTTTGAAGGAAAAAAATCACTCATTATTGAGCGCAAATGCATGCTCATTCGCCGCTAACGCTCGTGGGACTTTTTTTTATCGGGCGATTAGCATGAGCCCGTAAGCGCGAAAACGCCGCTGATTCTCAGTGGGCGACGACGTTCGAAACGCGCTCGATTTTTGATAATTTTTTACTCGAAAACTATCGATTTTTTTAATGCAAAACATACGAACTTTTTTGTTTGTATTAAGGTAAAAAATAGTTTAAAAAATTTTTCGTCTCAAAAAAACGATTTTCACAGTTTATATTCGTGAATTATCGCGTCAGCGTATGTTATCAGATGATTTTTTATCATTTTACATAAAAATGGAACACTTTACGAGAAAATTTGTAGAAATCAAAAGTATAGGGAATACAATTTACAATAAAACATGTTGTATGAAATTTCTCGTGTAATCAATAGTTCCCGAAATTTTCCTAGAAAACCACTTCAAGTAGGAAGAGATCGTATGTAAGAACGTTGTAAATAAACCAAAGGAACGAGCCCCCTTTCAAATACAATTTACGTTATTGAACCAGAGCAAAATGGCATACAAAGCACATATTGTAAGAAAAGGTATCTCACATGATACCCTCCTCCCATTGCACTTCCCAAAAACACAAGACATTTCGCGGCATTCGAAAGAACCAAACTGTAGACTTTATCTCGGAGTTTTCATTCTTTTGCCAAACTAAGGAAATACTCTCACCACCCTCGCTACTTGAACGGAAACCGTCGTAATTCCACTTCCACCAGCTTCGAGATACGATTCGCGGCATTTTAGGGCAAAAGTTAAAATCACATTGCAACTTCGCCTCGGGCGTTGACACACCTCGACTTTATCATAGGTACCCCAAACCACCTCTATCTTTTACGAGCACCCTGTACGTTTGGCAATCCGGACCAAAAACGTAACTGCCCCATACACAACGTATCGGCGTTTAAATATTATAAATGGCAAATACGCGAAATCACTTTTATCTGTCATTTCGCAAATTGAATATGTATCCTATGTCGTAACGTGCCCGCGCGTCGCTCTATTATAATTCCAACGTTAAGTTTTTGGTCAAAGATAAGGGTACATTTAGGTTGCAAACTTGGCGGTTAGGATGTCAACCGTTGTGACGTGAATATTTTACCGATGACGTCGAGCAAGGTGGCAAAGGGTGGTGACTCGCTCCAGCGCTACATCTCATGTTAAATTGCTCGCTGGAAATATGGCGTCGAGGTGGGATAAAACACGACGATCATTATCCATTAGTAATGTCGATGGTATTTAGGAACATCGTTATAACATTTCCAAAGCTCGGCTTCATTTGCCACATACTTGGAAGTTGAATTAAACCGGACAATATTAAGTAATTATTGATTTAATCTCCCCTTTTATTATACGGGCCTTTGCGCGAAAAGCTGTCGCGTCAACTTCGCCCGCGTCGGTTGGCCGCGACGAGTTATTTTATAAAATTCAACGTCGTAGTCGTCGGACCGAGTAAAAGCTCGTATTTTGCATAATGACGGAGTGCGAATTTTACATAATACACATAAGTTGAACGGCTACGAAAGCGAGGCGGATCGGTCTCGTTGTTAAACTTTCGCATGCTTCGAATTCCTTTTTCGCTTCGGGTTCGCGACGGACGGCGAAAAAAATTCATCTACGACACCGAACACGACGGCGTCGCGCGACCGAAAACTTTTTCCGAGTCTTTGGTCGTTGTGTTGGTAATGCATAAAAGAGTACGCGTTTGTGTGCTGTGGCTCGTATGGTTTGATATTATATTAGGTATATGTCTCGGTTATTTCGCGTTGCGCAGCGCTAAATAGCAACAATGGAAAAATCGTCGGCAACAATGAAACACGTGATATTTAAGGAAAAACTTTCCAACAATGACGAAAAAATTAATCTACGATACTGTCAAAAGTATTTAAAAACGTGAAAACTGCTAACCGGAGCGAAATGGTGTCCCATTAAACAAAAGATCCAGGTCGAGAGAAGATGGCATGCATAATGCGAAAACAATAGCATTGAAAAAATATATAAGTATTTTCTTTTATATTTGTGCATCAACTAGAAGAATCAAAGCACGGCGAAGAAAAAAAAAATCGAAATCTACCGTTGTATTGGTGCAACCTTTTTCCCGCATTTTCTATCGACGACGATGATCTTCGCTCGTTAATCCGAGTTTTTTACCATTTCGTCGTCGAGATAGTCCGCCACATAAAATGTCCGTTCAAATGCGCAATATCGCGCACGGTCCTCAAGCCGTACTTCTCAAGATTCGAGACGTGTCCGCAATTCCGCATACAAAAGAACACCAGCCCGACATCGCTCCATCCGTTTCAACTGGTCCCTCTTTAGGTTTAATAATTCGTCTACGTTTAAACGAGAAGAACGCGCGGAGGAAGAATTATTTTTCAATTTCATTCGAAAAATGTCCTATAGCACAGAGACAAAACCCCGACATCTGACTCGATTCATCGAGACGTATAATCATTTTATAAAGAGAAAAGTACCGCGGGGGTGTACACGTCGACGAACCCCTTTTTCTATATGCCTCGGAGCCAAACCATACCACGTCCTTTTTTACGTTACACAAACACAAACACCAACTCCTCTTCCATCGAAATGCGAAAAAAAGCGAAAGTCTCTCGAGTGGAAATTTTTTTTGAATCATTTCGTATCAAGTTTTCAAGTTTTTTTTTTCAGTAAGAAAAATGAATTCGAGGAAAGGAGACGGAATAAACAAGCGTCGCATCTTCGATGCAAACGAATAGGTACTTTGACAGGTCATCGAGACGAATTCGTTGCGGAAGAGGTTGCTGTCTTGGTGAATTGAAGGCGTTCTGATGGATTTTTCGATATCGCGGTTGTACGCAACTGCGGTAAAGTACGGAAATCGTCATTATTTCTGATTCGAAGTTACAACGTGTTCAATTTTCGAAACTATGAAAATTATAGTTCATCTCAACCCAAGGAACATTTATCGTTGACAAGAATTTTACATTTTGTAATCGTTTCTGGGTTTCTCGTATTTCTGCATTTTTTTTTTTAATTCATTTTTTAAAATTAATTCACTGAATTCGCATTTCCGCTTTGTTTTTGCAAATTTTCCATTTTCCATTTTTTTCAAATTTTACTTTCAATTTTGAAAGTCGTGTTCGGTGGGAGGGGGATTAATTTTTTGTAAATTAGTTATTTTTAAATATTTAAAGAAAAATTGAAAATCGCTCAAAAAATTTATTTATTTTTTAATTATCTGCGATTAAAATTTCTACAGTGATTTTTGTTTGTTAAAATACTAATATTTTTTTAAAATAAATAATTGGTAAATAAAAAATTAAACGAAGCAAACGCTTAATCTTTCTTCGTGCACAACTAAATATAGAAGAAAGCGACTGAAATATTTCACTTAAAATTTATCATTCGATGCAGCCAAGCCATTAAATACCCCCCCCCTCCTCTCACATCGTCTTGCTAAAATGTAGCTTCCATTTCGAAGAAAATCCGTACAAAACCCTTTCAAACTCCAATCGGCCATAAAACTAGCACATCGAAACCTCATCCTCGCCCCGCACCCCACATCTCACTCGAACTCGTTACGAAAGGAAAAAATTTCCTAAAACCACCACATCGATTTTCCAAAACAGCGTATTTTTTAGCCGTAAAATAGCTAAGAAAAAAAAATAGGTCGACATAAAAAAAAACCCTCGTACTAACGTTCATTTATCACGAGCTCTGATTAAATTCCACGAGCTTTATAGACAATAACACGAAAACTAGAACACAATGATCGAATAATTTCGGATTTCTTTCGCTTCGGCAAAACGACAATCATTAGCTTCGACGACCTTAAATTAGCGTTTTGCGAAGCGAAATTCAGGTCAAATGAAAAATAATCCGATAAGAACAAAAGGCCTTTTTACTCAGCGATCTCGTCGCGTCGGCGAGAGCGTTGCGAGAAAAAAAAACCGATTTTTTCAATTAAACTTCGAAATGTACGCGACACGAACACTCGACAGGTAAATTCGCCGACGAAACGGAAATGAGGCGGAAAAACGAATTTGTTTTGTTGCGTTTGACAAGGCGGTGAGGATTAAGACTGCATTAGGTCGACTTTACCGTGATGCTTTGACGGTATACGGCATTTTAAACGTTTACGTTGCGAAAAATTAGACGAAGTGGGGAGCGAGGGAGCTGATAAAAAAGGAAAACTACGCGTAGACCATCTTACGAGACACCCTGGTCGCTAATCTTAGCTTTAGAATTAAATTTAAGTAACGTTACTTTTTCGGGCGACACGAATTAGTAATGTAAAATTTACGAACACAACGGATAAACTTACCAAACGCATAAAGAAAGTTTATAAAAGAAATGTTACATTGTTGCCCATTAAGACGACGAAAACTTGTAGGCTTAATCCCTAATACAGTTAAGAAAAGGACATAAGCCAAAAAAGCTCTTGAATCTAACGAAGTCTCTTTCTTGTTTCGTTAGTATGAAAATTAGAGTTAGTGAGAAGAAAGGCGTGCGCTTTTATAGTGCCTTTTTTAATTTCTCAGGGGATGAAAAGCCCTTTTAATTTGCCATTACTTGTCTCCGAAATTCGCCTTCGTGAGACCTTTGAAAAGACCTCTTTGGCGTGTTGCTGGTTATTTGATTACCGGTTTTTATTTAAGACATCTGCGTTTTATATTACTTTTTTTCGAACTCCCCCTCTCCTCGTTCGTTTCGCTTATTTCATCCTCCAAAGAAAATGTTTTTTTCGTACATGGAAAAAAGTTTTTCCGAAAGTACGCGAAAAAAAAAAGAAATTTCATTCTATTATCTTAATTAAAAGAACTGTCGAAGGAACGAAACGTAAAATTAAAGAAAACTACGTTTATTTTAAATTGCATTTATAACGGGTAATTCGCGTTTAAACTTTTTTTTTCGCGAAAATTTTCTACTTTGTTGAGAACCCCTTCTTCGCCTCCCCTCGCGATTCTTCAAAGAATCGAAACATCTACTGAATTTTAAAACTAACTCAGCGAGAAGCGAAGATATTTAAAACGTGCTTCTTCCTCGTATCTCATGGTTTCCTCAAATTCACCCCTTTGTGGCCTACCCATTCTGCATAAAAAAGACGACCTCTTTAAAATCGTAGTACACGAACAAAAGAGTTACAACTACAAGATTTGTTGTTTTTCTGCTCGTTTCGTCGTTAATTTCATTTAAAAAAGAAACCAGACGGATATTTTCTGGAGAAGGGTAATTACACGAAAAGCCAAATACGAAGGGGCACTGTATTCATTTCACAATTAGAGGATTTTTTTATCCTCCGCAAAAAATAAACGAAGATACGAATTTCGTAGCATAAGACAACCGGTGTAATCAACTGTTCAGTGGATCATTCGTGTCTAAACTTCAACATCGTCGTTTGTATTCGCCACAGGAGTAATGGAAGAATCATGAACGGTAAAAGGGAAACGAAAACATGTACGCGGAATTCTTAATTAATAAGAAGATTTAGAAAATGCAACGTACTGAGTGATCCTAATGAATTGAGACCCTTCAAGTCGTGCGAATGCAACCCATGATGCGTCAAGATGTTGTGTTCGCATAATGTCGGATTGAAGGGGTAAAGCAAAGGTTTGTTTTTCAGTCAAAATTTTTTTAGCCTTTTTTTTTTAGAAAAATAAAGGCTGTTACGTTGTATCAGTCAGTGGGAGTTGGAGGAGACCGTGCTCAAAGTTTGTTTTGGGACCTCAGAAGTCCATTTTGACCATTTTTATCGATGTCAGTTTGCATAATGTGTATAAATATAATTTGTTATTGGTGCTTTACTCGGGTCAGTTTCAACAAAAAAAGCTCAAATTCGAGTAATGTCCATTTGGTGACCAGAGTGGGGATGACCTTGGATCAAAATTTGAATAAGTCACTTTTTTCGAAGGAGTGGGGAAAAAGGCCTGATTTTTGGTTCTTTTTTAGTGGTTCTCAATGTTGTGTCACCGCTGCAGCTTCCCCTTCCCCAATTGACCTGAGAGGTCGTGCTTTGGCGTGTACATGTAGTGGGTGCTATAATAGTGTCCATTGGGGGTATCGACCTTTCACCTTCCCCACCTCTTTTTAGCTTCAAAAACATGATTTTCAAGTCTCTTTTAACGGTTTTTGATCCTACTTTATGCAGAACAATTAGAAAAATGATTTTCTGTGGTGATACTGCAGTACTCCGTTTTTTTTTCGTATCTTTCATTTCAATATTACCTGTACAACTTTTTAGTGTCGGGTCTTTTTAGTAATAAATATCAATTTGATATTTTTATAAGCTTGCAACTCATTTAAAATGAAAAACCACTAAAAATTGTTTCTCTAAAGTAAAATTTAATGAAAAAGAGCCATAAATAGCACCATTCTGCAAATATATTACATCAAAGTAGCTTAATTAGCCTATTCGGTCGACGGTAGGAACCAATAATTTAAAAATCACTTGGTATATTTACCAATTAAAAAATATACTTCGAAATAACATTTGCAACCATCGTACATAATCTCATCGACACTGGAAATTTTCCGAGACGATCATTAAAACCTAACGATTGACACGGTTCCTCATCCAGTTCTAATTAAAAACACCCAATTAACGTTATACACAATACATCAAACCCAGAACCCTTTATTTTTCGAAATGACGCTTTTGAAAACCCAAGGACAACCAAGACCCTATCGCGTATCGTAAAATTATACCGCGAGAAAAAGCGAAAAGAAAAGGAAACATCACCGAAAAAAAAATTTACACAACCGAGAAATTCATATTAAAAAAAGGGGGCCGCTTCGTAGGAATTATAATGCGACGGTAATGTTTCCCTTTAATGAAAAATTTTTATCTCATTTAAATGCGATAGTACAACTTTTGAATAATGTATTAGAAAAACACGGCTTTTGCGAGTCAATGTAGCGGAATACAAAAAGAAACGACGTTTTCCAATTGGAAATATTTCCTTCGTCATTTTCGAGTTGAAATTCGATTAAATTATGCACTGCGGCGTATTTTTACGTCGTCGTTGCCTCGTCGGCGGTTTCTCCGTCGTCGCGTATCTTTTGCCCGATACACGTCGTTTTTTATTTTACAAACATACACGAGCAAATTACACGTCAAATGTAGCGTGCAAAATTCACTAGATATGTGATTAAGATGGGAAAAATTAATTTCGCGAAACCAAAACGACAAACGTATTTCGGTCGGTGGGGGGGAGGGCAGAGAAAGAGGGTTGGAACGCAAAACACAATGGTTGAATTTTTACTTCATTATTGCAGAACAGAGATGCAAAACGGGATAAACTGAATTCCGTCTCGTTGAAAATTCATTTAAAAGATACTCATCTCGTTTGATCAATTGAGGGAGAAAATGGAGTAGTCATCTTGAAATTATCAACTGGTAATCGTTCGTATTAAATGTTTCTGTCGAAATGAACAAAAGGGTATAGAATTCTCGCCCGCGTACAAGCGCGACAAAGATGCAGATATGTGACTCGAAATCTGAAGGGACCTATTTTGCGAGCTTTATGATGCTTGGAAATACTCGATGGTTGATAATTTTGAAAAAATTTCAGATAAGGGAAATTACAAATCGTACGATTTGTGGAGATTGAACGAATTCCACCAAATGAGTTGTTTTACGGTGTTGCGCAACAACCAACAACAATATTTTTAGCACGGAATTTTGTTCGTTCTGTAACTTCTCAAATACGGCACATACGCGAAATTCGTAAAGGACTATTTAAATAGATCTTTGAACGTTTTATGAAATGAGTTATTTGCAATTTCGACCTATCTTCGATTTTAAAGGAGTTACGCAGAGTTCAACGGTTAGGAACTGCGTAACATACAAAAATAAAATGATTTTCTGTAACAATCAAATCACAAACGAAGAATTTGCCTCCCATCTAGGAATTCCATGTCCTAGATGATCCAATCTTCCTCCAGAAGCACGGAAACCATGCACTAAAACCCTTTTCCGGTGTGACTTGCAAATACACATCTAAGAGCGCCTCACTCCTCCAACGTCGACTCCCATATCGTGCCTCCGCCGCGAATAAAATTCTCATAAAAACCAACTCGACCATTTGAAAACAACGCAATTCCATAGCCCAATTACGACCTCGCTCCTGGCACCCCCACATCTTCCATTTTTCTTTCAACTGCACCCGCAACCCCTCCATGAAGACCACACCAACAAGCAGATCAAAATACCACGCCAACCGTTATCGTTAACCTATATCTACACAAACGACTTCAATCGGCGACCGTAATTAAATCGTAATAAGTTAAAAGTTGAACTTTATAGGCGAAAGGAAGCATGATAAAGTTAAGAGCGAGTCGCGGAAATAATGTAGAGCGATTGAAGCGCGAAGGGTACAAGGGGCTGCGGCGGGCGCACGTTATATACCCTTATATACATGATGGCACCCTCGTTATGCCGCATTACAATAAGTTCACCATTCATGAGTGCACAGCCAGCCTATTTCAAGTCATTAATTCGGAACAATATTATACCTCTTTCGTCTCCCACCCTCTTGCTCGTCCGATGCCGCAAAACCGGCTATAATTTTATCCCATCAACCTTTCATAAATATTATCGACAAGCAACGATTTTCCCAAAGCATTTTCAATCAAATTTTAATGGTAAATCCTAAACCTTCGATGGTTTTTCTACTCTTAAATTCGGCTTATCGGGGTAAATTTCGAAAAAAAGCTATTTCAGTTTGCGTCGTAGATTTTCTCCGATTCAACGACCGGAATAGCGTTAACGTTCGAATTATACACTTGGTAAAAAAAATGGTATTTTTACACTTTTTAGCCGGATTTCCTTTTTTGCAAAAAGAATGTGTTTTCTGAGGGTGGCAACTTACCACTACCCACGTGTACAGCACAATGTGGAGAAAATGTTCCCAAGTAGCAAAGCTATCGAGCATAAAAAAATTAAACTTTCTTGATCGTAGTCATATCCTCGAATTGCGTAAGCCCCAAAAGGCGGATCTTCATCCCCAAAAATCGGTTTTTCTATTATAACCTCTGAAATAATGATCCTGAGGTTAAAATAGTTATATTCTACTTTCACTTCCATAAAATTACCTATCCAACGAGCTATAGACAACCGTTATAGGTGTGAGGAGCGCAGGAGGAGGAGGCGGGGTAAATCAACGATGTATTACCAATTTTTGCTCAAAAAAATCAGTTTTTCTGTTATAACTTCAGAAATATTGATCCTAAGGTTAAAATAGTTATATTCCATTTTCATTTCCATAAAATTACTTATCCGATGAGCTATAGACAACCGTTATAGGTGTGAGGAGCGCGGGAGGAGGAGACGGGGTAAATCAACGACGTTTCAATTTTTGCTCAAAAAAATCAGTTTTTCTGTTATAACTTCAGAAATATTGATCCTAAGGTTAAAATAGTTATATTCTATTTTCATTTCCATAAAATTACCTATCCAATGAGCTATAGACAAATGTTACAGGTCTGAGGAGCTCTTCGGAAGGGGGCGGGGTGAAGCAATGGTATTTCAATTTAAAAAAGTGTATGCATTCCCCTTGCGACAGCTCCTTTGCAAGACGACCAACAAAAAAAAGTTTCATACAAAAAAGTTCAATTTTTTTATGACCTACAACTTTTGTAGAAACATTTTTTCTAAATTTCAACAACCGAAGAAGTTATCGTGGAGAAGCCAAAATAAGGAACCTTTTAATCTCTCAAATAGGAACAACATATATCACCCGATCGATGGAAAGTTCTGGAATACTAAAGCATATACATATATGAAGTAAATCACCTAAAATTCAAATTTCCCATTCCGGTGAATTTTAAATGCGTTCACATTGGACTCTTGCGATGGCGTTTTTGAAAAAGTTCTACAAGGGAAATCCGGCCATTGCTTCGCATAACCGCGACACGATTTTTTCTGCTATCGACTCCCACTTATTATTTTTACCTCGGAAAATACCTCTCATAACGAGATCGTTTTCGTCTGGCGAACGCCGCGGGCCACGTTTTCCGCTCGCTTCTTGGCAATAACGAAAAATTAATTTCATAAAGAGTCGAATAAACGACGTCGGTCGTCTGCGCGTCTCAACATGACGTAAGGCGTTATATCTTTGGGCGGCGGTGGCGCGGAAAAAATGATGGGTTTGATTCGTATAAACCGACGAGAAGTTCGTGTTTAATAAAGCGTGCCGCAAAGCTTAAAATGGCCTCAAGAATAACGCTTCCAAAGCCGAACGAACAGGAAAAAAAAGAAACAATAAAACAGACAATAAAGGTTTTCGGGAATTTCGATATGGTAAAATGTCATCGCACAGGGACGGGGCGAGCACGCGGGGTGAAATTGTTTTCGTCGAATGTTTCGCCGCGGCAACTTAACGTTTCATATTGTTCCGAAGTGGAAAAAGGAACGCGCGCAGCGACGAAGCGGAGTACGAGAAAAAAGCTCGAGAAACGTATAAGGTCGATATATCGAGAACGCGTAAACTTTATATGTCATATCAGCAAACATAATCTCATCCTGGCGGCGTATTCTGCGACCATATCGTACTGACCATCCGGCCGCAGTTCTGCCAAGTTTTCAAGCAAAAAAAAAAAATTACTCCCTGTAAGCGACTTTTCAAACCTTTGCGAGAAATTAGAGTACGCTCGTAAAAGTAATTAAATAAAGTCAACCTCTTTTCGTAGTAATAATTTTCCAAGTGTGAAAACGTGATAAGAGCTAGCAACGGTTACAAATGTACCGCTTGATATATTCAAATAAGGTATTTAATATTTCGCGATAAAGCCAAAGGATGCGGTTTCGTTGTGAACGTTTCATAAACTCGGATTCCATAATTTGAACGTCATCTTTGTTGTCATTATATTTCCATTTTTATACCTAACTCAAACATTCAACCTTGTACCGATAAGCTTATTTTACCGCGTACGTAAAAAAAAATACAAATAAGTTCCCTCCGTAGGGCTAATTTTTCCTTATTTTAATTATCTAATAATTTTTTCCCGCTTTTTTTTTCTACCCTCGTAGAATATTTTTATTTCGTAGAAATAAAACTTCCGCTTACCATTTCCTTTTTTCTTCGTTTACATAGTTTGCCAAACCGCGGGCTCGAATAAATAAGCGTAATTGTTATTTACCTGTAAAAAAAAAAGAGAAATACCGTTAATGTAAAGTCAACTGATAACACTTTCAATATTTAAATAATGTCTGGGAAATATAACGGGGGGGGAGGGGAGAAGGACGAGGTGATTTATTCAAAGATACATTGTGCACAGCAGTTATGACGGATTTGAATAAATTATGAGTATTGCGATGGGAAATTACAATATAATAAAGTCTTCTTACAGAGCAGGTCGAGAGCTACAAAAATGATTATTTGAAAATATTACCTAATTGCGATACCGAAGGGGCTACGAAGATTTCAAATTTCATGGTTCGTACAATTTTTAATTTAGCCAAATTTTTTAGATATTTTTTTCGTTTTCAAAACGTGGTCAGAGTTGTCAAGAGCGAAAATGAGCCCAAGGCAGATGTTTCGAGCTTCCTTCTCGGTTACTCACTTCGTACTGAAAAAATTGAACTTCTCTCAGCCTCCCTGCCCTTTCGACAACCCTGAATGTAGTACTTTGTGTAATGAATTTTTGAAAATCGTGCACAGGGTGTTCGAAAAGTAATAACTAATAAGTAACATGGAAAATGACGATGAGATAACACATCACCAGTGAAAAAAAAAGCAATAAAATGTTTTTACCTAATTCCAAAATTGAAGGCAGCAAAAAGTAAACCAGAATTGTAAACGATATAACGCCTTAAGTTCTCAATTTTAGGAAGAAAAACAACTCGTAAATTTTTTATAGGCCTTAAAAAGTTCTATAAAATGGCAGTCACGAGTAATTTTGTCTAAATCTAAAATTGAAGACGCTACGTTGTTTATTTCTCGGAAGGTTTTTTTTAGGTTAATTAATTTTTAGGAAATATTAAATATTTTTTTAATACTCGCGAAAATGTAGATAAAATTTCTTAAAAATTTACTTTTAGTTCAGTCAATGAAAATTGAAAATGGCCTCAATTGTGCAAAAGGAGACGAACTGAAATTGATTGTACGAAACATACCTATACCTCAGTTCGAAGTTAAAGCCCTCAAAATTCTTTACAAATTACGTATACAAGCTCCGATGACGTCATTGGTCTGCAAATACATTTTTATGAATTTCTTAGTTTATTATTTGAGAACCAGTTAAACTCGAAGAAGTTTCCCAAAAGGTTCTGAGCATTTGTAATCGATCCGATACGAAATCCAGGAACATGCTATACGCCGAGCTCATAAACTCGTAATTTTTTATATTTATCGATTCATTATCTTGTAAGCACCCTTTTCACTCAAAAAATTAAATCCACCTCGCGTAAAAAAATCGTAAACCGTCATAATTCACGCGTCAATTTTACTCCGGCAAAAATTTCAACTATCTTCATAAAACTTTATTATTTCTGCTTCAGCGAGTCCACTGTATATAGAATAAAAGGCGAAGAAAAAAAAGGTAGTCTACAGATTACCTTGTGTGTCGTAGGACGAATTACCCTTCACTGGATGATTCGAAAGGTAAGCTACGCAGGAAAAAGGAAATTTAATGTTAAGTGGTGTTAAAGCGAAAGTTTCACCCCGAATTGCCTATCATTTTTTTCCTCTTCGTTAATTACGAAGTTTTACGCTTTTCAGGGAGCTTTTTTTCAACCCGTCGTAATTGCCTGAAACCTTTGAAAATATGAATAAACGTACAGCAAATTATTTGGTACAATTGAAATCTCGGATGAGAGAATGTCGGAGGATTAAGTCGAGGTTTTCTTTTCGAGTGGCGTAATCGATATGATTTTTTACGACGAATTTACCGGGTTCGTGAGATGAAAAAGATATTAATTTAATACGTAGACATATTTTTACGCGAATACGGAGTATGTGATTTGGCAACACTGTAATCTCGCTAAATTAATCTTACTCGAGGATAAATTCGATTTCTTATAAATTTAGAACGTACGCGTCGCGTTGTAAATTGCGTAATTTGTTATCACCGATTAGAATAGCTTTAATGTCGAACACGCGTAAGCTTCGGAGGGTCATTAAAACAAAAACACATGGAAAGAATCCCGGCGTCGTGGAATTTCTACGCGTAGAAAAAAAGGAGGGTAGAATGGTATGGAAAAAGCGAAACTAAAACGCAATATCGAAATATATAGGTCAACGTATAAAAATCTGCGGAAATATTGCGAAATCTTATAAAAGGCTCGGTAGCTGGAGAAAAAAAACCCAAATCGCGCCTTCAAATTTCAAAATCGATTTCCTCGTCGAATTCGCGATTTCCAAAGATAACTTAAAATTACACCTCGGCATTCGACAGTTTCTCATTTTCACGCGATCGCATTTCGAACACGTCGAAGGTAGTTTATAAACAAATTCGCGTTTTCGTTTATCGACGAAAATTAGCGATTCTTCATCGTCGCGTAATCTGCTCGTTCCATCTACTTACCATAAACTTCTAGTCCGAAGTTGCCTTGGTAAAAGCCTAAAGTTAGAATGACAGCTTAAGATTTATAATCAACTGTTGGATAATCTGTCACTCCTCCCTTCTGATAATGTTTTCGTTGGTCCGACCCTAACACGAGGCGATCGATCGAGCTTTTCGACGATAACGCCGCAGCCTCGTGTACATACCCGAACTTAATGACGATACGCTACGATTACGAAATCTTTTTTTTATTAAATTTTTATTAAAAGTTTACCAGAATCTAAAACGCGAAATGATTGACGTACGGATTTCAATAACCTACGTAATACTGACAGCTTCAACAATGACGCCTTTTTTTTTCGCACGCACCAAAAAATACGCCAGAATTAACGATTTTTTTTTCACGGTCTCAAAGCCTCCATCAACAGTTTTCCCTCGAGTTCCAGCCACTCCGAAGGTAAGGTAAAAATTACGAAATTATGTATAATTCGTAATACCATTAACATCCTTCGTCATCGAATTAAGTATCGTTGAATTAGACCGCCTAACGCCGATTTCCTTCGTAGCGTCAGCGCCATCTCTACGGGCGAACTTTCAAGCACTACGACAACCACGTTTATGGCGAACTTTTTCCTAGATTTTGACAAAACGTCGAGCAAGGCTGTTTGGCACGAAATGAATGTTTTAAAAATTGATTTTTTTTTTATTTTTTATTTTTTCAAAGATGAGCTATTTCTGAACAACTCGAACTAACTAATTTTTATGAAAGAAATATCATTTTCGAATAACTTGTATTTTTTCTGTAGCATGGAAATTTTACACATGTACAGGGTTGATTCTGTATAAAATAAATACGTGATTCTGGTGTAATTCCAGTTTTCAAAAAATTATAGAAATTAAAAATTTATAAAAGCAATGCTACTTTTTTGCTCTTCGTATCGAATTTAAGCGCAAAATTTAGCACAACAAAGAGGAAAAGACCATAACAAAGTAAGGATGAAGATTCGTCCCTAAGGAAATCAGTAGATGGAATTTATTTTGGGCATAAAAGGACATATTTAAACACAATGTTCGGTGCCGGTGTCAAGATTTGGGGAAGTGATTTTATTTATTTTATTTATTTTTTCTCAACGATATTGAAATTTGAGAAGTTAAAAAAATAAATGAAAAAATTTACCGAGCAACGAAGGCGAAAATTTTTACATTAATTGCAAAAATCGATATTTCTAGTGAAAAAGTTTTCTCAAAGGCTGTTACCGGGTAAGCAGGCCGATTCGGCCTTTTTGTTCAAAAAAATTGAAATTAATGTGGTAGTTGGGTACTGTTGAGATACGTTTATGACCAAAATTTCAGGAGCCAAAAATAGGTAGGTTTCGAGAAAAAAATTCTACAAGTAATGAATTCAAGTACGCGCGCGGTCATCAGCATTTTCCACTGTGCAGTAGCGCTTCGTTCGTAACAACGCGGGACGTTAGGCACGTCATTGCATGAAGCATTTCACGTTATAACGCAACATATCAAATGCGGCGCGTCGCGCGTTACTACAAACGAGGCGCTAGTGCACAGTGGAAAATGCTGATGACCGCGCACGTACTTGAATTCATCACTTAAGCAATTTTTTTCTCGAAATCTACCTATTTTTGGGTCTTTGACTATATAATATGTTTTGTCATAAATAATTTGAAAATGATTTTGCGATTTTTTTCGAGTTGAAAAAGTCGATTTTTGTGCGTTTTTTCGGTTTTTTACCATTATCCCACTGAGTGAAAATTTTGAAAAAATGTTTATATTATTTGGGGGTCAATAGGGCACCTACCACCGAAGTTTCAGAATTTTCACTCAGCGGGGCTGTAGTTAAACTAAAAAAAACAAGTAGAAAAACGTACTTTGGTGGGGATAAAATGATGGTGGGGGTGGTCGATTTTTATGTATAGACCATACATAAAGGTCTACCACATACCAAAATTTAAACTTCCCTTCTCTTGCCGTTTTTGAGAAAAAAATTCCCATCTTTTTTTCATTTAGGAATTTTTGTCTCAAAAAGGGGTGGGGATAGGGGTCTGAAATTTTGGTCATGAACGTATCTCGACAGTACCCAACTACCACATTAATTTCATTTTTTTTGAACAAAAAGGCCGAATCGGCCTGCTTCCCGGTTACAGCCTTTGAGCAACGAGAACCACTCTAAATTGAAATTTAGCGATTATCAACATAGAAGAGAAATTGGAGAACATTTTTCGCAAGAGACGTACACGTGTTTTCGCGATTAGGAATTTGATATTCGGAAAACTTGAGAAAATAGGCGTCACGCCGAAAACATTTTTTTTTAATAAAATAAGAACATCGGTATTTTCAGAATTCGAAGCCATACGAAGCATTCAAAACACTCCTACTTTTTTTTCACGTCACTGTAACCAGGTCTGTTCCCAGCTCCTTTTAAATTTCACAACGCAGTTTTTTTCCTCGCCGGAAAATATTCGTGGTGAAATAGCATCTCGAGACATAAAATTTCGGCGAATTATTCAAGCAAAAACACGTCATACATTTTACACCCACGTTCTTCGTCCAGAGAAAAATATCCTTCCGGAGGAAATCTCATTAGCGAAATTAAATTGAAAATTGAATACATTTTCATAATATAATATTTCGGGTCGTACTCGTCGTCGAAATTACCTTCATAAATAACTTTTTAAATATTTGTACGGAATTTTTAAAGATCGTCACCATTATTTAAAAGATTTGCCAACACTCGTAGCCATAAGGGTGTAACATGGTGTGCGGCGACGACGGAGGGGAAACGCATCGTAAATAAAAACAAAAATAATCGAATTTCGCTTTAAAAAAAGCTCGACTTTCGCGCCCTCGCGCTGGAAAGAGCGAGGCTGAGTGTTTTTTTTTAGAGGTTGTAATTTTTTAAATTTGTTGCTTATGTACTTGGCTTATGTATAAGAATAAAGGGGGATTTACTTTTACCGGTCCACGGGTGACAAATTATGAGAATAAATTTGCATGAAATTTACATAACTCAGTGGAATTACGGGGGCGCGATGGGACGGCGTATACTGCGAAAGCACTCAGATAACGTTTGTAATTTTGATAATACTTCACGCGTATTATATTTCAACGTGTATTTATTCATTTTTCTTCGTTTACTTGAAAAATTCGTTTTTACGGCGCCTTTGACGAAGCGAACGCGATTTTCGAGCCACCTTGTACGAACACGCGTGCAATTAAAATTAGCGAGCATGCGGGGGGAGAGGAAAAAAAAAGAAAGAAAAACCTGCAGACGGTAACAATCTGATAGCTAATTAAGTAGATTAAAGGGTTCCCGGGTAAAATTCGTTTTTCATTTTTCAGCTCAGATGATAGAAGCGGGCTAAAATTCGACGAGCGGAGATAGAAAGGGCGAAAGAGGCGTCAGCGAAACGAAATTTAAATAGGATAGCGGTATGCTTTAGTCAGCTTCATAAATTATAAAACCCCCTGGGACTCGTATTGGAATTCTCTTCCGCTGCTTGTTTTATACTTGTTCTGGTGCAACTTTTTCCCGAAAATTTCGCTCAAATTATGAGTCCTAAACTTTACCGCGCCGAAATTGTAAAATAATGAAAGCGACTTTCGCGTGTATATAGCCAGACGCCTACATATAAATTGCTCGCATTAATTACGTCCCCGCGTGCCGTCTCCGCCCAGAGGTAAAGCAGCAAAAAAAACCTTAAAAAGAACCGTAACGCGAATTAAAACCTCTGAGCTCTTTTAAGTTCACTCGATGAGGTAACGTTTCGCCTTTAACGAAAGCACCTTTCAGTAGCGATGACATTTTAACGTCCTTGTAAAATTATTCCTCATTAAGTAGATACAATCGTTGGAAATTTTTCGTCGTAATTCCATCCAAAGGTTACAATTTATCTGAATTCCTTCAAAAAAAAAAAAAAACTTTATCTAATTTTTTCGTTTTATGTATTCTCGAAAAAAATCGCGTTTTTTGTCGATACAGTTTCGTTTGTTGGAAATAATATCCGAAAGTGGAAATGTGACGGCATCGAAAGCTTCATAAGTGGGCGAATTTCACATTGCATTTTTGAAATATCGTAATTGAGTGACCTTGAAACGAATCTTAAAATATGACGGAATAACGAACGAACCTTCTCGGTATGCTGAGAAATAGACGACTAGAAGGGAACGTCATCCCCCTACCGATTGAACAGGACATGTTTTTTTTTGAAGAGGGAGTCCTAGGGAACATAGTAAAGTGAAAATCAAAAAAATTAAGTGGGACAACTTACAAAATGGCGGCATTTTTGATTGACTAAGGGGCAATTTGGGGGACCACCTACGTTGTTGAGTCGTTCTATGAACGAGGTTCAAAAATTTATCAAAATGAAAATTTGGAAAAATGAGCAGTAGGCTTGAAATTTTAAACCCCGATTTGTTTAAACTTGAAAAATTCGCCAAAAATCGAAAAATAAACTTTAGCAGCTGAAAATTTGGTTTTAGGAGCTCATCGATGTTCTCTTTCCAAATAATCTAAGTTTCGTTGAGATCCGACAGTTTCCTTGTTATACATCAAATTATGTATCAAAATTTCGTCGGTAAGAAGAATTTTGAAACAATTTTTCAAAATTTGCAGTTCCACGATGTGGGAGGATGAGAAGTGCGGGAATACCTCCTGATATGAAAATTTTCGGTTTTATATCGGGATTTACGGAACTGAAATTCGCGCTTGTATTCTCAAATGCAGTTTCGTCAAGTGGTATTTTTTATATTAGATCTTTTTACGTTTCATCTTAGGGTGTCTGGGGGTGGAGAGTAGAAGGGATCAAATGGAAAAATTCACTATAGCATTAACATGTGCGTTATACACGTTTTCTCCAAGTGAAATGAGAACTTTGAGACACAATTTTTTTGACTCCGCATTTTAAGGGGTCGGCGCCCCCCAGAAGGGAAGATACGAAAAATACAATCTCATGATGAAAAAATGTAATTCTAATAAATACCCATTGATAGACACCAAAATATTGAAATTTCGCTGGTAAGAAATTTTTCCAGACTATTTCGAGAAGTCGTAGCCCCACATAGGAGGGGCAAAAGGGGAGCAAGAATGCTTCCCGGTCTCAAAAATTTTGTTTTTGTATCAATATTTATCATAACAAAATTCACGCTTCTTTCACGAATTGCAGTTTTCTTTCAAAAAATACCGTTTGTGACTGCGCTATGAAGTTCACCCGCGTTTTTCTCGTTAACGTTACATTCTACGTGAATAATGTTAATAACTAAATATGCAGGAAATTTTATAAGGTACAATTTTAGTTATTATAATTTTTTTCGTACACCCCCTTTTTCACCCCCTAAAAGCCACATTATGAAACATCGCTCACCTGTCAATCAAAACGGTCGCCATTTTGTAAGTTGCCCGCACTTAATTTTTTTGATTTTCATTTTAATATGATCCCTAGGACTCCCTTTGCAAAAACAAACATGTCCTGCCAAATCAGCAGGGGCGAGTTAGTCTTCGACCAATGAGTTCAAAAATTCGCAAAAATTGTTATCGTATTCCTTTAAATACTTACTAATGTGAAAAGTCCCTCGACTCCCTCTCCCTTGCAGAACTCAAAGCAAACCTCGAAATTGACGCCAATACGAGACGCCTCATCGCTGAAAATTCCTTCGCGACACAAAATCGAACCCTTTTCCGAATCAGCCAATCTATAAACGCTAAGCTATCCAAGTTAAAATATTTTGATTAACATTAACGTAGAAACGCCGTATACGACTCGCTTATTCGAGCCGAATAATGAAATTAAACTGCGAAGCAAAACGAATTAACACCGGATTTCGCCCAGATATTTTGACCCGGTCGTGTAATACAAGCTCTTTTATTGCTTTAATGTCTCCGAATAATGACTTAAAAGCTATTTCGTTAATAGTATTACCTTATAGAGAATACTTAAATGGCCTTTTTTCTCCCCGCCGCCATCGCTACTACGTCGAACGATTCTTGAAAATTTATCGTCGTTAAAACGCACCCTCGTTTACCTCTTAATAAAGCCATCGCTTAGAAATATTTTTAAAATTTTCCTCTTTTTTATGCATCGAGAGGGTTATACCACCTTTATGGAGATATTTTTTAACCCATATTTCGTATTCCGAAAAGGTAACGCGTATACGTTTGGTTATAAAATTACACCGAAAAAAAAAATCCTCGCAGCACGGTTCACTTTTGGCTACGCCTTGGCAAAAAAAACCTTCAATTCGGAAATTAAAAAAAAAAAATCCATCAAAAAAAACACCGGCGTACGTGAAATTTCACGTAATCGCGACGAGTGCGCTTCGCGAAAAACAAATTAAATTAAAAATTCCTTTTCGCAGTATTTTTTGCGGAGATTTTGGGCGTTTTTTATTTCGCCGAACCCTTTGATGTTGGTATTCGCGTGTAAGTAAACATTACTCGGGAGTAAGCCAAACTCGAAAAACACGAAAATTAAAAAAATTGTCAATAAAAACTTTTTCCAATAAAGCGCCGCGAGATACAAGCCGGATCTTTTGATGAAATAACGGATTAATGAATATTTACCTAGATGATTTTTTTTTTAACAGCACCGAAAAGCATCATTATTAAAAGTAAACAAAGCAGCTTAAAATTTAATGTAATACGAGGTCTACGCGTTTTATAAAATATTCTACGCGTCGTTTCGCTCGTATTACTCGAGCAATGGTTCATTTTTCATTTACCAATCGTTTTACCAAGTGATAACGTGTTTGTATCAATTTATTCTGCGTCTTTTATGCGATGAATCTTTGTTATAACTGAAAGTCACTCGTCGTTTTGATCGGGAAACGCCTCGAAATTGAAATTTGATAATGAAACGTGGAGTTTGCGACGATTACGTACGAATGGGTGAGGAAGGGAAGATGTAGTTGAATGAGTCTTATCCGATGGAGGCTCCATTTTGAAATACTTTCATTATAAAGTTCATAAATATTCATTTTTTAAAGGTATTTTGATTTTACAAAGATCCACGAATTTGAGAAAGCCTTATCTTAAAATCCACATGAGAGATTCTTCGAATTTAGGCAACAATAACAGATACAAATCTATAAGTTCATTGACCCTGCAGATAAATACCGAAACGCATATCTATAAATACCACCAATGCAATCCCGAAGGAAAACAAAATAAGTTTGACGATTTCCTCCTCCCCCCACCAAAAATTCAAAATAAATTGAATACCAAGCACGCACCCTCTCGTCATAGGCAATGCCACAACCTCCCTCAAAATTTTATTCACATCCGTCGAGCTCGTATCAATAAACGATTTCGGAGAAAAAAACACCACACGCTTTAAAAAGCTGAATCCACTTATTAATAAAACTCCATAAAGCGATCCCTTGGCAAAATGAACCCCATCTCGAATATTAATCCAATCATCGAAACGATAAGTGTAAAGGAACATTAATTTGAAAATGTAATCTCGCCAAACTGAATTAACTACGTACTCTATACGTGATAAAAGAAAACTATACGCGGAGTCTGCGGCACCCTCATCTGAATAATGTAACCATTAAACATGCGCGTTTGAAAAATTTAAATTTTCTTTTATATTTGAAAAAAAAAGCCAAGGGAACATCCCTACATTTAGGGAGAAGTTTTGAAAAATTATCGATATCGTTTATAAAATTAGCTCGAACTGCGGAGCCTTTATATTCCATAGAAGATTTACTACGGTCGAGGAATTTATTTATGAAAAGGGAAT
Source organism: Maconellicoccus hirsutus (assembly GCA_003261595.1). Taxonomy (NCBI): domain Eukaryota; kingdom Metazoa; phylum Arthropoda; class Insecta; order Hemiptera; family Pseudococcidae; genus Maconellicoccus; species Maconellicoccus hirsutus. The sequence continues at coordinate 54,115 of QBDW01000880.1, forward strand.
ACGCCGAGTGTATAGTGTAAAGTTGGCAAAATATCGTCGAATATCCCCATCGTACACGTCGCAAGGTATAGATCCATCATAATTAACTGATTAATGTGTTAAGGGTTCTTGAAACTCGATAACCTAACGATACACGTAGCCTTTCGTTTGGCCTGATTTTTCATCTAAGTACTCAATTAATACGACGAAAATGTCTCGCTCCATGGAGCAAATGAAAAAAAAAAAAATTCTCTAATTAGGTAAAACACGACGTTCCTATTGCGAATATACTCCAAGTTTTACTAAAAGTCAAGGCGAATCGTGCCCTTTTCTTTTCAACTCGACGTTCGCTTAATTCTACGTGATATTCAAAACGTGGAAATTATCCCACTTTTCGTCGACCCACCCCAATCGATTCGAAAAAAAGGAAAATTCCAAGGTGCTTTTTTTTTTCACAATACCGTCTTGAGTGTCGCAACATCGTGGGAATGTATTACAAAACGAGTTATTGGTTTTTTTTTTTTTATTTCTACCTTTTAGTGGTTTAAAGAAGCGCCACTTATTCTCGAGCGCTTTTATTGTTGGTAAACTTAATTTATGTCTACGCGAGTACGCAATTTCAATAAAACATGTCGCAAAAGTTGCCAAACTATTTGGAAGGCGCATTTTTACGCATTTTATCGTATCCCGCTCTCGAGATGGCGAAAAAAAGGAAACTCGCCGGTAAAATGATGCCTTATACGTGATATTTTTATAAAAGCTCGAACAAAGGTCCAAGTAGCTCTTTGAAAAGGTTTCTCGATGGGAATTTTCTCCACTCTACGAACGTGAAAAATTATTCGAGGATTTTATCACCTAATGAGATGGTGGATTGATCAATTGGACGACACGACAAAGCGACGAATAAGTTAGATGAACGATCAAGGTGGTGATAATTAATTCAATCGGGAAATTTTCCTCTCACCGTTCTTCCTGTTGAGCATATTTTGGGCTTTCGCTCCCTATCGTATGTCCTTCTCAACGGGACATCTCCCAGATATCGATAACAACAGGAGGTAAACAAATAACCAGAAGGATTTTGAACTATACAAAACAATACCCACGAATACCCAGCGAGTCATTAAACACAACACACATGCAATTACAAACCAAACGCGCATATACTTTACAAGCAACACGACGTTGTCGAGAAGACAATAAAGAAAAATCGCCATTAGTCCGTTTGAAAACCTCGAAAAATCACCACACCACCCTTTACGACATTTATGGCAAATTACCTGTAATTACCGGTAAATTACTCGTAATGACATTTAAAATTACTTGTAATTACCCGTAAATTACCTGTAATGGTCTTTTAAATTACATGTAATTACTCCTAAATTACCAGTAAGTTAGTGGTAATTCCCCGTAAATTACGGACAAATTACCTGTAATTACCGGTAAATTACTCGTAATGACTTTTAAAATTACTTGTAATTACCCGTAAATTACTTGTAATGGTCTTTTAAATTACATGTAATTACTCCTAAATTACCAGTAAGTGGTAATTCCCCGTAAATTACGGACAAATTACCTGTAATTACCGGTAAATTACTCGTAATAACTTGAAATAACTCGTAATGGTTTTTTAAATTACATGTAATTACTCTTTAGTTACAAGTAAATTAGGAGTAATTCCCTGTAAGTTAAAGACACTGTACCTGTAATTACTGGTAAATTACTTTTGAATTACTTATAATTACCTGTACATTACTTGTAATGGTATTTTAAATTACATGTAATTACTCCTAAATTCCTAGTAAATTAGGAGTAATTCCCTGTAAATTACGGGTACACTACTTGTAATTACTAGGTAATTCCTTATTTTAAGAAAAATTAAAACGAGTCTATAATTTTTTCACAAACTGATCGAATACTAAATAAGCCTTTGCTACTTGAAAGTATCATTTCCAGCGATGATCTAGCTTCAAGGCGCCTTCGTATAACCGACTCCACGAGCTTCGCCGGCATTAGGAAAATTACAGCGCCTTTTTTCCAATCATCGAGCTCCTGCAGCGCCGCTCCGCTTCGCTATCATGCACACGATTAAAATCGCTCGCAATACCGAGGTACGAGCGGAAAACACATAATATAAATCAAAATACGCGCCGCGGACGAGCGCGGGCAAGAAGGCAACGAAAGTTCAATACACGTCGAAACCAAGTGACCCGAAAGATTTTCCGGATTTAACGCCCGAACCGAGAGAACGATTCGCCATTTGCAGCATCTGCATGATAGCGCTGCCAATCGCTAAAGCAGCTTCATTTGCATTTTCTCGAGCGCTCTTTAATGCATGTACACATTGTACACGTAATAAAAAGCGCAGACGAGTTTTCCGAATTAATGATGCGAGATAATTAATACATATATAGTGGAAGATGGGTCGAACGAGCTCAGAAGCGTAATCGAGTAATTTATTTACGCAGAGCCGTCGTCGCCGTTCAATTTCATCGCGAATAAATTGCGAATACGTACGTAAGTGCTAATTGTTTAGGTATTATTAGACGTGCCCTTATATTACGCAGCCCATGTACAAAGTGAACCTTCAAAGCTCGCGTAAAGTAAAAAAATACGCGCGATGCGTTAATTTCGGAAAACTTTACTTCAGTTCATCAACTATATTAAGAAAGTTTGCGCCGCTGGTAGAGATACGTATCGGTGAACCGAGCCTTAAATTTGCTCCAACTTCCTTAAGCCGAATACTTAGCTGGCTAATTATTATTTCGAGGCTAGGTAGTTTAATTTTATACATTCTGCGTGTAACCTGGCCGCCGCACGCCTATGTGGCCTCATTTAAAGCCAGAAAGTCTACTATTTCATTATCTTTATAACATAAACTTTTAATGGGCACGCCGATAGGCAATTTTTTCCACCGCCAACCTCAACGCGTCCTAATCACCAACTCGGGGTATTCTCCCGACGAGCAACTACGCCGGTGAAAAAAAAAGCCAACTCGTATAAATTCGTACCAATTAATTCGACGCAGGATTTACCAAAAACTTACGTGAGAGCTGCGCGGATTAGGATGTGGACAAAATGTAATTTTTCAAATACACACGCCGCGAGCTCCTCGAGATATAATTTTAAATTATTAGCGAAAATGGAAACAAGACGAGACGGGCTAATGCGGCATAATACCTCGCAACATTTACATTTTGTAAACGAATTTACACTATTGAAACAATAACGCTAAATTAGATTAGCAATGGTAAAATAGCCCGGATTTAAAGTTATACGCAAGAAAGCTAGTTTTACCGTGTTGCCAGGGGGTTTCCAAAATTTGCGGTTTTTCGAGGCAAAAATTCAAACCGGAGCTTTTGCGGTCGCGGGCGTATTTTCCTCGCTACGCGCCCGCCGACGCTTCGATAAATTATAACGCGAATTGCCGACGTTAAAGAGGAAATGGTAATTTTCCATAACGCCCGAGCTTATGGCAACGCATCGAAATTTATTTTTACGCGATTAAACGCGAATTGAACTTTCGTGTTACCCTTAGCTAGGGCACTTGGCTTGAATTTCTTGCCTTTTTTTCCCTCCGTTGTTCCACACGGTGTCTTCGATCTTCTTTACTTTCTACTCGCCACATGCGCTGGCCCGAGTAGTGGTTTCTCGTGTTTAAACGAGCCGACCACACGAATGGTTAATGCAATCGTATTACTTTTTCTAGTTGGCTTTTAGCCGATGCTGCGTGTAGATTTTTTTTTCCAGGGGAAAGCTGGATCGTGGTGAAGTACGGGGGTTGGTTTATTTAAGCGCTATAGAGAGTGCTATAATTGACACAGAAGTTCTGAGCTGACCCTTCAGCAGCTTTACTTCGTTTTAAAACATCGATGTTCATAAACATATTGCGCGTAAGTTGCATTAAAGGCTTCAGGTTCTACATAACGAGCAGATTTTGAGATACGCGCAAGTTTTACGTTCATATGCAACGCAACTCGTTTGCGCTATGTTCATACGCCGCGCATCTCGTGTGCGCCGCGTTCATATGCAACGCAACTCGTTTGCACTATGTTCATACGCCGCGCATCTCGTGTGCGCCGCGTTCATATGCAACGCAACTCGTTTGCGCAATGTTCATACGCTGCGCATCTCGTGTGCGCCGCGTTCATATGCGTCGCAACTCGTTTGCGCTATGTTTATACGCCGCGCATCTCGTGTGCGCCGCGTTCATATGCAACGCAACTCGTTTGCACTATGTTTATACGCCGCGCATCTCGTGTGCGCCGCGTTCATATGCGTCACAACTCGTTTGCGCTATGTTCATACGCCGCGCATCTCGTGTGCGCCGCGTTCATATGCAATGCAACTTGTATGCGCCGCGTTCGGTGAATATTTCGCAAATCACCAAACCACGAAACCAAAAAACACCGAACATAAATATCTTTTCTTTTCCATTTCTAAAAGGCAGCGAATAAATAACAAACAAAGAGACACAATCGTAATAAATATCGTGAACGCAATTCTATACATCCAAGTAAAATGGCACTTCATTAGATACATCGTTTGTCAAAACAAACGAAGATCTTACATCTTAATAAAAGATCACCTCCCCTCCACCGCATCCGTAATCCTTTGAAAAGCCGAAGAAAAATCCGCTCATCGGTATTACTTGCGAGACTCGAATGAAAAATAATTATCGGAGCCGTCGCGTCGAAAAGAAACGACAACGTAGTTGTTAATAATTTAAATGAAACACGAAGTGAAACGCGGGCGATTAATGCTGAAAATTAGGGGGATTTGACGTTGTTTTATTTGGTCTCGTCTTCATAATATCGGTCTCTCGTTTACCGAGTTATTATTCTTATTCGCATTGTTTGTCAGGACAGAATGTAAATCATCTTATTTTTAGTTACTTCTCGACGGCCGACAAATTACTAGCAGTCCTTTTGTATATTTCTGTATTAGCAAAGCGTTCTTGTAGCTTTTCGTAGCCGTTTTATCGTGTTTGAATTATTTACGTTGTTAGCTCCCCCGTTTTATACGTTTCACAGACGCGGATTTCGTGTACGTTTTACGTACTCGTACACTTCTAAAATACATACGATTGCGACCAAGCGTAATTTCCATCGCGTATACATAACCGCGTCCTCTCGCGGTAATTCCGTCCTCCAAAATGACGTCGTGTTTTGTTCTTTTACGTTATATATGGAACTTTATACGCGTTATGGGTCTAGCTGAATTACCTTCAATAATATCGCCAACTTACACACTCGTCCACACACACACGCACCACATCCTCTATCGTAAATGTTCGCCAAAAAAAAAAAGTTTCCGCGTACCTTGCAAACACGAACACACCATCACGTTCCCTTTTACTCTGTACGGAAGGCAGATCGATGCATTATATGGTTTACGAAATACGTATACGTACGTGTACAACCACCATCTAACTATTGCGCCGACATTCAACGAGAGACTATTTTTGAGGTTTTTCCTCGACGCCGAACGCCGCCGCTTCCAGTAATTAATACTATTAATCTTTTACTTCTTTTCGCCAAATCCACCAAGGGCTCAAAGAAGTCTTACTTCTCTTAACGATACCAATTTAGGTAATCTTTTCCAAACGATAACATCTTTTATAACCTTTAAAAAAAGGATATGAGCTCTTACTCGTAATACAGACTCGGTTTTACTACTCCACAAACCGTTACTAATTAAAAAGGTGTATTTACAAAATTACAAGTAATCTTGGATAAAGAAATTCCCTGCTTGGGGTAGATAAATCGTCAATTTGGCGAATGCTTTATATACTCGTAACTCGGTGTACATACGTACACACGAAGTGTTCCAAAGTTCAACAACTCGCTATAGCCACCGAAATAACACATGTATATGGAGAGGGTTGCTAAACTTGAAACTTTAAGGGGTCAATATATATACTGCTGAAAGTACTTGTCAAGTGTTTTAGATGCTCAAACATTTCGTGTACAGCTTCTATCGCAGGTCTAACTAAGTCTTTTTGGGACATTACATGCTATAATTTTGTCTAAATTTCAAATTAAAGATGTTCTCGGACTTCGGATGTTTTTAGAAACGCGTTGAAGATCTGCGAAGCTTCGTCCTTCAATTTTCAAGTCGGTAAAATGTTTGTCGAGTTCTTTGTTGAACTAGATGATCAATACCGAAAAGAGTCGAATCTTTGTAATTTAGTTTCATAATAACGAATTACGTACCGCCATCATCGTAAATTGACGTAAATTACAGTAAGTTGGCAAATACGTCAGAAATCACCGTCATTACTGTAAATTTCTGTCATTACTTTCTATCATAATCCTCTAAAATTACTGCGTTCATGATAAATTTATATTAATTCCATAAATAATAACCTTAATGACTTTCATTTACTAAATGTATTATAAATTTACGTATTTACGGTATATTACGGTATTAATGGTAAATTACAGGTACATTGCGGTAATAACGGTAAATTACAGGAAAATTACGGTAACAATGGTAAATTACAGGTACATTGCGGTAATAACGGTAAATTACAGGAAAATTACGGTAACAATGGTAAATTACGGTAATAACGGTAAATTACAAGGAAATTACGGTAGTAATGGTAAATTACGGTATTAATGGTAAATTACAGGTACATTGCGGTAATAACGGTAAATTACAGGAAAATTGCGGTAATAACGGTAAATTACAGGAAAATTACGGTAATAACAGTAAATTACAGGAAAATTACGGTAATAACGGTAAATTACAAGGAAATTACGGTAGTAACGGTAAATTACGGTATTAATGGTAAATTACAGGTGAGTTACGGTATTAACGGTAAATTACAAGGAAATTACGATACTCGTGGTAAATCGCCGTATCAACTGTGAATTACCATAAAATTTCCGTTATTACGGTAAATTACGCGCGTTACCATATTTGTCGTAAATTACCGTAATAAAATTTTCGACCATTTTTCAATTTCGTCAATTTCACGGAGTTCTTTCGTCGTTTCAGAATTGAATACCGTTTGGAATGACAGAAGAACGTCGGTAAAAAGGCACCAACGCGATAAAAGGCGTCAACTCGCGTTAAAATCGTCGTCAATACGGTTTAAGGCGAATGGCCGCGTATAGATTATCGAACGTTTAAAACTTTCTGCTCGATTGCTATTTAAGGAACGCGTAAATTATCTCGCTGCCATTTTATAAACATAAGAACCTTAAACATCGAGACATCCGTCGGAATTGCCTACATTCGTTTCAATTTGCATCATAGATAACGAATAAGAGGGCAAGAAAAAAAGCTTAAATGTCGTTAATTTTCATTAGCGTCGACTTCTTTTACGCATTCGTCCCCTGACGTTGATTTGCGTAATTTAATCGCCTAATTAATTCCTCATTGGATTATGTTTTTGTTGTTGCTCTTCCATTCCGGATGATTATTTCAAGTTATTAGGGACGATTGTACGATGAGAATAAAGAATCTCATCTCGAAGTATATCGAGTAAAAAACGAAAAAAAGTAAGAAAAATGCGACGAAAGCGAGTTTCGTCTTTCGAGTTAATTTAGTTTTCAAAACAGGTATTTTAAAATTAAATTTTCTTCATAGCAAATTAAATTTATCAATGTAAACTGAATTCCACCTCGGAAGCGTGTCTTTTTCACATGACATCGGTTTCGATGCGATTTCCTTCATCTTTACGTCGAGAAATGCGAAAAGAGGTTGAAAAAAAACGCGCAAGAACCCTCGACACGGATTCATTAATTTTTCTCTTTTCCAATTCCATTATAGTTTAATTTTATTCTACAATTTGAAACTTTTTTTCCTTTAAACTCGCTGCAATACGGTTTATCAACGGGAGATACCGACAAAAAAAAAGTTTTTTAGCTTTTAAATAATTAATGACGTTACCGCGTATTTTTCTCTTCTTTTCAACGCGAAAAAAGTTTAAAATCGACGAATTCATTTTCATCTATTTTTTCTCTCGTTTAATCGAAATTAATGCCTTCGTTTTGAGAATATATTTAGCTTTTTGAAACGCATATCGAATTTATCCCTTTTCTGGAACATAACCTCCTTGTACGTATTTGTTGTTTATGCGGCGAATAATATTTCCCAGATATGCCTGATTTTACAAATACATCAAATTAACTCGAAGACATCGAGTTGCCAATACATTTAAGTGGTCTCTCACACCCTCCTCGGAACATTGACAAAACGCACCGCGATCACTTTCTATTAATCCGAACACGGCTTCCAAACAAGACTCCGGTGTTATTTTCATTAGTATAAAGCCATCAGCGAAAAATACGAGATCACCCCTTCGTGATTCGCGATTAGGGTGGCAACTTGTGGATTAAATAATCATCCCCTATTACGTACTAAATCATCTCACAGTCGTATGGTTAAACGGTCTTGGTATCTGATAAATCGTTCTGATTACTTCGATTTCAGCAAAGATACATTTACTAGTAAAAGATAAATCGACGAGTACACGTGTCATTTCATCTGTGATCGATGGAGCTACATTTTGATAGATCTGCGATATTTCGTACATATTTATCGCTCGTTAAGAAATACTCCAATTTAGCGAAGTGCGCGTTTATTACCGAGTTTTCTCCCTCGACGACGACGACCATCTCAAAGGTACGCGTGATTTTTGAACCCCTCCACGATCGTCGCTACGTATCTCGTTAAAAATGAAAAAAAGGTCAGAAACCAGTTCCCGTAGGAGATATCGTTTTACACTTAGAATCGTCCGAGGAGCAATTAAATCATACCGACGGCCCCGTTACACGTACCACGATACTTGAAAGCTCCCTTCTTATACATTATGCTAAGAAAAATACAAATATGAAAAAAAAAGGTCGTATATAACTGCTAACGACTTTCGTTATATTGCCTTTAAATTAAACACCCGAGTAGTTTCATCTGCAGATAAGATGAAAATCAAAATAAAGATTTCGCAATTACGAACATCCGTATATACGAGAACTGTTGCAGCGCCATATTGTTTGGACAGGTTGTTATTTCTTTGCCTTTTTTTTCTCTCTCTCTCTCTCGCATTGGTAAAAAAAAAATATACGACCTTTTGAAAAGCGACTTTCCACTTAGTTTTCTACTTAGTTCGCATCAGCCCTTTTTATTTCATTCATTCCTCAAATTGTTTTTATTCATCGTTTCGTACCGCTATCGCCTTCGTATCCTATTCAAATGACGACTCTAACGTTGAAAATTCTAAAATTAAAAACCATCACGTGAAACGGAACGCTTCATCGCGTCGAGAACGTGGAATCGTCGTTCGTAATTCCCGAGGATTAAGAAGATGCGAAATTTTCTCCCATTTTTACATTCGCCGTCATTCTACGTGATTCTGACAAGTAAGTCTATCTCGAATAATTAAAATTTATCTCGGTGTCGGTAATACACAGCATGGAAGCTTATACGTGCCAAGAAACGGCGCCTTATAAAGTCGGAGTTGTCGAAATAGGAGCCAAGGAGGCACTATAGCTCAGTCGCGGTTCTCCTGGATTTTTGCGGATACCTTTCGTAGATGCAAAAAATTCCTAGAATACGCGTAAGCCCTGATTTCTTGTCATTTTTCAACATTCACAAATCTAGTTTGATGTAATTTTCGCATAATTCAAATATCCTCATCTCGCATCAACAAAGATACCTTTTTAGAGGGGGGGGGGAATTAAGAAAATACTTAAAAAATATTCGCAAAAGTCAAAAGCAAAAAACGAGGCTCGAGTTTTAAAGCAAATATAAAACATTACCCGGCAGCACGACATCGTTATCGGAAAATTTACGTAATTACATTCGCATGCAAACTTCATCAATCATCGAGACTCACCTGTGAAAAAAAAAACAAACATTACAACCTTTTAATTATCTTAATTTATTATCGAACAAATTAAGAGGCGCTTTAATCGAACACACGAGGTTAATTTCGGCTCAAACCCAAGCTCGTCGATACAAACGAGCTTTAAAGGGAAATATTCCAACAATAAGAAATTTTCTGCGCGCCGGAGCTTGCTTTTGTGAAATATTTCGCCGAAAAATAAATATCGAAAATAGTTCATGTTTTTGTTCGGGCTGACAAGCATTGAAACTTTACGAGGTCTAAAAGTTTTTCCTTTCAAGTAACGATCCAAAAATGTAATAAATTTATTCCCTTTTTTTGTCAAAAGAATTTAAAGTTTTTTACTTATTTCAACGAGGCGCGTGCTCTACGCTAACGAGAATAAATCATTGTGTTTTCACATTTGCAGAAATTTTCTGCAGCTAGGAAAAATTTTCTGCAATCGTAAAAAGAGTAAGCGAGCGGTCAAAAGAAAATTTCTCAACTAATTAACGAATAAGGTACGCCATCGTATTACGACGATTAATTCTAATTACGCTTTTTTCGCGGTTTTTCTGGCACGCGCGTGAAATACGCGAAAAACTTGGCAAGTTTTCTCTGTTCGCGGTTTCGAATTGGCTAAATGAAAATTTAAAACTCTTTATTCTCGGCCAAAGAAGCCAACTTTCTGCCTATTCGGGTTTCCCTGCGGCTCGTTCTTCGTGTTGGTGCCGAAATGAATTCCCAATCATTTTCAAGTATTTCGTACGCGTACTTAAAACAACCATTCTATTGTTTAAAATATACTCAAAAGAACAGTCGTGTTTTTGACATTTAATTAGCGATCAAGATACATTTCTTAAACAATGATACGAATCGTCGCGCGTTCTACGAAACCACAACTTTGTATTATGGCTTCCAGTACCGTTCACTTTTACTCTTGTTCGCCTATTTGCCCTCCGCCAACCTCGCAACGTGCTTGTTTGCAATCGCAATCTTTATACCAGGTTGGTTTTATCGTACTTTATCTTTCGTTTACGAAAGGTAATTGTACTCCGAGTACACGATTAAGTGAAGTTTTTTTCTAATTAAGTTTACCCAACAAACGCGAATTGAGGTTTGTTTCGAACGAGATTTTCCGTGCTGACCTACAGAGTCAGTTGTTCAACAAAATGAGAGAGATTTGTTTGGAAATCGCTGTAAAAATAATCGTACAGCTTCGCGAATGATTCAGAAGAATTAAAAGATTTAAAATGAGTTTTTTGTAAATGATTCATCATGGAATCGTTCGCGAACGACTCGGATAAATTTTGTTCGCGAACGACATGAGAAGAATTGTTCACATGTCATAGGTGATTCGTTCGCAAATGATTCAGAAGAATTTCGGTCGCGAACGATTTAAAATGAGTTGTTCATAAACGATTCACAATCAGTTCGTTTGCGAACGACTCGGATAAATTTTGGTTACGAACGATATAAAAAGAATTGTTCACACATCATTCATGGTTGATTCGTTCGCGAATGATTCAGAAGAATTTCGGTCGCGAACGATTTAAAATGAGTTGTTCGTAAACGATTCATAATCAGTTCGTTTGCGAACGACTCGGATAAATTTTGGTCACGAACGATATAAAAAGAATTGTTCACACATCATTCATGGTTGATTCGTTCGCGAATGATTCGGATACATTTTGGTGGCTAACAATTCAAAATGAAAGATTTGCCGGTGATTCGTGATTGATTGGTTCACGAACGATTCAAATGGATTTCGGTCGTGAATGATTTGAAATGAATCGTTAACGAATGATTCAGTAGATTTCGGTCACGAACGTGTTATAATGAAACCAGGTTAACCAGAGCTGTTCGTGTTTTCAGATATAGGCATTTGTCAAAGAAAATCAAACATTAATATTGTTATCACATATTGAGAATATCATAATGAGTTCGATATACCAGAAAACTTATCAATTAATTGTCGATCTACCTACAAATACCAACAGTGAAACAATCAGTGACGAGAGCCATAAGGAAACTCGAAAAACAAGAGGTAGAAGTTCGAATAGAAAATCAGTTAGAAGTGGATGTTGCTCCTGAAATATTAAAAAAACTTCTCAAAGAAAATGAGAAGAAGAAATTAGAAGAAATTAAGAAAATACGTATTATTACGCACGAATTTTTACTTGAAAAAAAGTTCGGTGCCCATTTGTTATAAAGAAAACAGGTCAAAATTGAAGTTTTGCTGATTCTGCTGCAAAAGCAGAATCAATTGTTTTTGAAAGTATAGTAAAAGACATTAAGCGAACTACTATTCGAGAGAGTCACAAAATCGTCGTCGAGTCCTCGGGATAAACGTTTCTTGTTAAATCCTAATTTGTTGTGTTAAATTTAATATTAAATATTGAATCGGTTGTTTTAACGCATATCAAGAATTTTGAAATAAGTGTAACTTGTGAATAAATATTCGAATATTCAATACTTGATTTTTGTGTTCTATTCGCCGAAATCGTCAACGGTCAAATTCGGTATAATTTTTCCGAATCAATTATTTTCGAAATTAAGAGATTTCAAAACACAAAAAGTAACCACAACAGAACGTTATGTAAAACTTTGACGGTGAACGACTCAAATACGTTTATAAATGCAATACTGGTCGCGAGTCAAACACACGCTCAACTTGATTTTCCTCAGTTAAACAAAGTATACAGGAGAAAGTACCACGGAATAAATTTGAATTTATTAGAAAAACTTATCAGTGACACGCGTCAGACTGGTTTCACCATTCGAGAGAACGCAAACGTTTTGGTGTCCGACCCCAAAGCTCGCACGTCCTAAGTCACTCCACTGATTCGAATTAAAATTAAATTCGCGCGGTGCAAACACCTGTTATGCGTTTTATGGTGATAACTCGATCGAGGCGTGGTTTTTGCTCGCCTTTGCATACCATCTCGTTCAGCGTAGGCTTTCGAAACATCGATATTTCGATAATACGTATTCAAACATCTAGACAAAGACACGAGCACAGACACACAAACACATTACCTGTCGTCGAAAAATACTTCTTTTCTCATGACTCTCGACGATTATATCAATTAATCAATACTTCCTAGATCTAATTACAATTCCACGACATGCTGTTCCTTGCGCAGATTCTTTGGTTAAAAAAAACCTCTTCTTCGGTCTTTAACGGTCGCATACCGTGAATTGTTCAGCTTTTTTTTTCACTCTTATTCCACTTGCGAAAAAACCTGCTTCGATAAGAGATGTGGTAGTACGCCAACGTGAATTGTTATAGCAGAAGGTTAAAAGGGTGCATCGCAAATAGATAGGGGGACGTGACATTATCACAGCGTTCGACTCGATCCACCACAACTGACCGGATAGCGAAAGAATGACCGTTTAATTGTTATATGTTGATCTTGCTCTTGCCAAGTCGAGTGTGTGTACGCTCGAATAACGTATATTCTCAAGTTAGCATTGCGCGTGGGTTTCGCAACGTGTACCGCAGCAAGTCGTAGCATCTTTTTTATCCTACTTATCCGCAAATTAAAAATATAAATCTTCGCCATAGGTTTCAAAAGCTCGTTTATCGCGTATCCCATCAAAACCTCGATCTTCCCCTATCATCGATTAAGCGTTTCCACTCAAAAGTACGATTCAGATTTTCACAAAGTACCTATCCCCGTAATGATCACGTTACTCGTTTCGGATACAAAGACAAGAGAAGCGAAGGGGAAAAACACCACTGGATACATTTCAGCGTTATAAGTTCAACTTTAGAAAACGTGATAAATGTTTTTACTAAATGATTTACGGTAAAAATCAAATTCATAGTTATACACGAAACCTACATTAGAGCTAATCCAAACTCAGGAGGGTTTCATCGTTAACTTATGAGCTTCGTGCGAATTCTTCAACATTCCTACACGTTCATTAGCCAGATTTTAGACAGTAATTTATTTTCATAATGTCGGCAAATTTTTTACCCCACATTGGCTCGCTTTGTACTTGGCACTTTTTTCCAACATCTCAGAAGAAGGTAGCAAAAAGATGGTGAAAAGGGAACAAATTGACGTTACAATTTTACATTTAAAACGCAAGAAAATCTACTGCTGAAAATTATTACCAAATAATTTTAATTTCACATGAAGTGATTCAAGACGGGAGAGTTACAAGGAAGAAAAATTTGTTCATTTTTTTCCAAAAACAAAATTTGAATTTAAAAATACTAAAAAACAGTAGCATTCATTTTTTTGGAAGACCGAATAAGAAGAGGAAGAGGGGTTTGTTTACTCGCAGTTGTAAAATCGTTCGGAGGGTTCATCGCCCACATCTACCCCCTCCCTTAAAATCCGCCCCGCAAATACCTCCTTTTCTTCATCACTCTCGCTCTTAATTCACCTCGTAATTCTCATATCGAGCTCAGCGACTGCTCAAATCTTGACACCCTGGTCAAACGTACCCCCCTCCCCAAATAACCTACCCTGGCTACATATGAAAATCAACGAAAATTAAAACACCATCTTATCACCGACCTCGCCACGAGCTCCAAAACACGCAAAAAAAACCACCTCGACCCTCAATACGTCGTTCGACACGCGTCGAGGATAAATAAAATGGCGATATTTCAAACATATAGTATTTCACGTTAACTACACGCGATATCTATACGATAAATATATATTCAACGATGCAGAAAAATCAAAGTCTCGGTTGTCTAGTTGCCTTTTGTCTTCGAATGTTTTCCTTATTTGGAAACGTAAACGTTGGCAGTAAATTGAATTATACTATTTTTCCCTTCGATACGTCGGGGTATTTACCCCTTTCGTCGAGTTCAATCTCCCAACTCGGGCGTTATTTGATTTCAAACGATCGAATTTCCTTTTTTTCGCAGCACACATAGGACTATAGACTTGGAAAAAAGTGCCAGAATGAAATTACCGTACGAAAAAAACACGCTCGCGTACGTTTTTTTTTTCGGACGTGCTCGAAATGTAGGTATAGAAAAGCTCTATAAATTTTTCATGAGTTGGAACACGCGTTGAGATCTTGATTTATGATTTGTCTCGCCCTCCCTTACACCCCTCTCGGCTCCTCGTCTCTACTTTCTGCGATCAATTCGAGTTACACAAATTAGTTGGTAAAAGATTCCGAGGTTTTGCATTACCATTGAGGTAGAAAATCATGAAAACTCATCTGAAGCGGAAAAAAGCTGGCAAGAAATTGAGAAAAATCATCGTTAATTGTTGCACAGCATACGCGAAATAACGAGGCGTTTCGTAAAAAGCAAGCAAAAAATTCCCTCATGGTTGAACGAGCACAACAAACGCGAATGGTTAATTGTTAAGCCGTGTGTACTATTTCGAAAGATTTTTTCATCAAATTACCATAAATGCTTCGCTAGCCGAACGCAAAAGCTCGCAATATGAAATTTCTCTCATCTAACATCTTCGTGGCAGTAATCTTGGACGGTATTAATTCCTGTATCGTCGTACTTTACCGGTAATTTTCAAGTTTACTCATCTCGGAGGTGAGATCTGCACAGCTGTACACATCGCTCGGCCACCATTATGTAAGAAATATCCGTTATTAGCAATAATAGAGCGCTTCTCGAGCCACCCTAAGACTAGTAAAATGTGCGAAATAGAATAGATGCATGCAGTCTTCCCACGCAGAAGAGGTTACATATCTTTAGACAAAAGACGCGTAATCCGGTCCGCGTTCGTAGACTTCTTTATACGTTGTCTGCGCAGAACCAGTTTACGCCATGTATAATAAAATTCGGTTATGCGCCTTGTACTTTTTTTTTCGCCTCGTGGTTTTTTCCACTCTACTCGCGGTTTTTTTTCCACCGACGAAACCCTCCGACGCGCAGCTAGATAGCAAATCTGCTCCGGTCGCGTTAAATTAATTGCTATACCGTGACCATGCCCCATGCTCGTACCCCTCTTTAGAGTCCTTTTTATCGATTAAGTATTTAAGAAAAACACGCCATTGTTAGGGAACAGGGTACGAGATACGACAGAAAGCCGTGCATGTTGTGCAATTACACGTATATCGCCTTCTAAATGCATCTACCTTAATGCCCGTGGTAACCGAGTCGCGAATTTAGAATTATCCGAGACCGAAAACGAGGTCTGGTTTTATTGAAATCGTGTTCTCTTCAGGTCGAATTAAATGTATTTCTATTGTGTTCCTTTTTTTTTGCACCACGATTGTTCCGAAATGACCAGAACGATGCCAAAGCGTGTAACTGGTTAGTTTCGGTTTATACGTTTTGCATAATTATTTGCAAATTTTCATCTACTATTGTTCAGCCTTTCGAAAAGAGATTCATATTACTACGTTTTATCAGAAACTAGAGTATAATTTCGGCAAACTTTCGAAAAAGAAGAAATACAGCGTAAAAATTCCACCACCAAATTTTTGGGAGAATAGAACTTACAAAAAAAAAAAAAAAAAAATGTTCAGTATATTAAAAAATTCAGTGTCACGTTGCTCCTCATTCAACCACCGTAACGTGTCAAAGTAAATAAATATTAGAAAAAAAAATAATAATCAACGAGCTAAATTACAGATATTTTGTAAACTTACTAGAAATTAATTTCAAAATTTCATGAAAAATGACTAAATCAACCTTGATAAATACAAACGAAGTCAATTTCTAAGCATTACAAAACACGAACAAAAATTAATTTCAATAATTTTGCGAAATGCCCAAGTCAAAATCAGGCATTACGAAAATGACTAAAATTAATTTCAAGCATCTTACAAAATGACTGATCTAATTTCAGGGATTTTACAAAATGTTGGACTCAATTCCAGTCACTTTGAAAAACGTCTGCTTTAATTTCAGGCATTATGTGAAAATACCTACAATTCACTTTAGGCATTGTACAAAATAACTTGGTTGATTCTAGGTAGTTGCTGAAATTTTATGACAATCAATTTTGAGAAATATATACATTTTCTTTAGCGAAACATGATCGCGACAAATGGATCGTGCAGTCTATAAAAAGTTTTCTTAAATTTTTCACACGAGAAATATCAATTTCTTGAACATATTGTAGATAGAATTTTTTTTACGTAAATTCAAAGAATGTATTAAAAAACATTCAACGTGAAAAATGAACTTGGATTGTTTTTTATGAAAAAAAAATTACTCGACAAATATTTTAAACGTAATTTAGTAATGAATCTCATCACGAAAAATTCTGAAAACGGGATAAAAATGCGAAATACTCGTACATAGAAAAAATATCAATTATTCTTTCAGAGTCACCAGTATAAATTGACGTCTGGACAGCTATTTAAAGAATTTTATAATCGATTACTTTACTAAAAAAAAAAATTGTAAAAAAAAACAAAAAATGTAGGATTTTTAAAATGTCGCAAGATGTTTTTCAAAGGTAGGGAAATGAAATCTAACTTGATAATTTTTTGCATGCTTAAAATTGTTAATCTAAAAAGTATCTCGGCTATTTTCACCAATTTCAAGATAAAACAAGTTTTTTTTCACTTTTCTTTTTTTTTAAGGTACTTTTCACGCCAGTAAAAAACACATCTGCATATAAATACGAATATGCATAAACTTCAAGTTCCCATCGACGAAGTTAATAAAGTAATGATTTTTTTTTTGAATTTCGACGCTCGTCATGTTGAAATTTTCATACAACAAAACTACTCATCTACGGAGACATTTAGCTTTAAGCCGCTACTTCACAGGGAGGTAAAAAAATTTCACCGTCGAAAAAAAACTCGGTTTTTGCTACAAACGAAAGCGAATTCCTGTAAACGAAATTGGTTACGCGTTATCGCGCAAAAAAATCGGCTTAAAAATAAGCTCGTTTAAAGGTTGCACGAGCACGTTAAAAGGCTCGACCCCCATCTATTTTCACGTGTTCGTATACCGAAGCGCTTATCTGTAAATGAATCTCGCACAGAAAAACATTTGTAAAATGTTGCAAGCCTAACAGAAAATGGACCTGTATTGACAAATCATTTTACTTATCGCGGAAACAACCACGTCCTACGAAACCCTCGGCCGTCGCGACGCAGACGAAAAATACTACACCTTGGTTCCAACCGAAGAAAAAAATTGATGACGACAAGAGAATGTGATGAAAGGAAAGAAAACGCGTTATCAACGATTCCTTTTAAATGACATTTCGGGCGAGTTACATTTTATATATTTTATCGTCTATCTCGTCGCCGCGTTTTAGCTCATTTCGGTGCAATTTTCGTATTTCTACGGTCTCGCCGAGAGTAATTTTTACATGTAAAACGCGACTAATGAGCCGTATCAACGAAAACATTTGCAAATTGACATTTGTACATTACCGTCGATACGAGTATTATTTATCATCGATAAATACCCCGAAAAATGTTTTTTTTTTTCATCTCGAAATACCGTCGTAATTTGCACCGTCGAATCGTATCAATCGTCATTTTGTCAGATGTCTTTCGCAAACATTCTAATCAAGAAGGGTGCAAATTACACAATCCGGGTAAAATTATCGCTCCTTCGAGAGACACACCGTACAAAATGCGTTTTTTATTTCGCAACTCGCTCCATTAACGGTATTAATAACGTAACTTTATGAAACTAGCCGCCAAAAAAATAATTAAATTAAAAGCGTAAACACATTAACTCCTGGCTCGAATGCGTTCGCCGGAGAGAAAGAGAGCGCGCGTCAGAGAAAAAAAAAGGGTTATAGAAGAAAATCATTCATACGGCGCCGAAATGTCGGCTTTTCACAACCCTCGCACGCTATCGCCGTTGTAGCTGGCCACGGGGACGATACCAGCTCGTAATTTTCAAACGTCTCCGCGTATATCGATTAGTTCTAAATGCCAGAATATGGTAAAACCAGAGATGAAAACCGTATTCGCCTAATAAACCGGTAAATACTTAATAATCGAGTAATCGTCGAGCAATTTTCGGATGCGTATTATTTCAAAATATGACTTCGAGTGAAACATGACGTAGGAGTAGCAAGAGGACAAGGGGACGATAATATTGAAAAGTTTTTGATTTATATTATTTGAGGGTCAATAGAGTACCCACCACCAAAGTTTCAAAATTTTCACTCAGCGGGGCCATAGTTAAATTAAAAAAGCAAGTTAAGAAACATATTGGGGAGGGGGGTAAAAATGATGGTGGGGATTATCAGAAATATGGTACCTAAATGACACATTTTGGTTTGGAGGTGATTTTATTCAGTGCATGCAACACAAAACAAGAAACGAAAACCGAAACGAAACGAAACGCAGTTTTCAAAAAAATTGCAGTAACGTTATGCGAAACGAAACGATTTTGTAAGGAAAAAAAGTAACGAAATGTGGAACGAAACAAAATATTTCATTTCGTTTCCGTTACTGTAATTTAAAACATTCAATGGAAAAGTCCTGGCGACGCCGCTGGGCCTGCTTACCCGGTTACGGCCTTTACCGAAAAAAAAGTATGTAGCTGATATCATATGATGGCTTTCCGAACACTCTCTGCCAGAAAACTCCTAAAAATCGACAATTTCATTTACGATGCTTGTCCAGAGGCTACAAAATGGACCACTTTCGATGACCGAATAGAAAAAAATTGTTTTCTAGGCGTCATGTCACCAGAAAAATAATAATTTGTCGAAATCTCGAGCACGCTTTGAATTTCGACACATCTCCGATGTTCACATGATATTGCAAAATCACTTTCGGGAAAATCCAAAGCACAAGACGAAATACTGAGGACCGCGGCAAGATGGCGATTTTCGATATTAAAACTACCCTCGAAGACATTCGCACGAAACGCGTCCATTTGAAAGCCTACACAATAAAGCGAAACCTCCGAAATTTCTATCGTCTCAAAACACCATCAAAAGCTACCATTTTCGTGCCTCTAAAAAGGCCATTTATTCGAAAATTTTCAACGCTTTCGCAATTATCAAGCTTACGAATTTAATTGATAATTTTCAAACGAAATAAAACCATCGCTACGGCCTCTTAACCATTTAAAACCGTCGTGCGAGTTTCTCCGCTGCAAAAGTACTCTCTATATTCGTTAGTATCTTTACGATATCCTATATAAAGTTTAGCAATTTTAGGCAACGCGAACGTTAATATCGTAACTTGCAAATGTTCTTCGTCGACGATTCCAGCCAAGTTTTGCGACATTCGCGTAATATACGAGACCACCGGGCGACAAAAATATTAAAATTGGCCTCGCTCAGGATGAAATTTCAACCGAGTTGAGTATTTTCGACATCGCAAGGTATTTCGCGTCAGAAAAGGCGCTGTAAATAAAGTAACAAAAAAATGAATAAAATTAAAAAAAAAAGAAACGCGAATGGAACAACACGAGACACTTCGGCATTGATCCTTCCTACTTCGAATCTTGTTTTTCGACTCGAACAAACAAAAAATCCATTCACTTTACCGATAAAGATCCATTTCCAAGTTAATTTTCAACGTCATATTTCGAGAAAAACAAAAAACATCCCGAGAATTTTCTCACCAATTGGAATCTTTTCGAAATCCCATCGGAGGCAACCTCTATTTTACGGACTTTCGCAACCGATATGACAGCGGATTAACAAATGATAAAAATTTTCAATACTTGAGCGATTTGTATAACTTTGACATTACTTTTATTCGCGAGATCGTAAAAATCGACTTCCAAGGCGAGTATCGTATACCTCGTAACGTAATTTTCACCCGTTTTACGGCTGAAAACGTCAAAGTTTTATTACCCGCGAGTAGCAGAAAAGACACGACGTTTAAAAACACTATCTAAAGGTATTCGCCGCAGTAAGTTGAAATAACTCATCCGTGCTTCGTGAACGTCGCAGTCACAAAGTTTCAATAATAGTTGCGAAGTTATTTTAAAGGTTAGCTGAAGCTAGTCATTTGTCTTAGCGATCCCTAAATGCGATATTCCCCTATATCTCGGAATAGCTACGTATACGTATTACGTACGTTGAAGAAAATTATCCGGTTCTACGTTTAGACGATCGTCTTTCCTTAAATGACGCTGACTCGAGTCGTAAGGCTGGTGATTTTTCAAAACACCCTCGCAACTTTGATAAGGCGTAGGTGGGCTTTTATTGAGAGAGATATTACTTTCGGTCTTTTGTTTTGGTTCGGGGTTTTTTCGGACACCTTTTTTTGATATTTTTTTTTTTCGTAATGCGATATTAATCGACCAGATTTTCAATAAGATACTTTTCTGTAAAGACAAAACGCCAAAAATAATGTATAAGCCTTTTGAAAAAAAAACCAACAACAAAGGCGACAAATTTTAACCTGAAAAAAAAAACGTACCCAGGATTAAGCCCTGTATTTCGGCATGAAAAGGCTGCACGTGTTACACAAACTTCAAAATATTCAAAAACCTACCTAAATCTTTCTAAGCAGAGTTAGAGTTGAAAAGAAAGGAGGAGGGGAGACGAAAAGTAAATCTCCAAAATGCACATCTAAACAATAATACTCGCATATTGTGAAAATTTCGGTTTTCTTTTGCAATTAAAGAAGGAGGGGGAGGCTAAAAATTTACTATTTAATTTTGGCCCACTTTTCAGGGAATTTCTGCGCAATATTTTTGGTTGGCAGCATTGGCTGGTATATACGACGCTAGCTTCGCTGGCTGGGAGCTTCACTCCCAAACCCCCCTCACATTGCTTGGCAATGCTCGCTATCGCACACTCCTTTTTTTCCCCTATTCATAACTACTCTCAATCGTAATTGATGTTACAAAAATTTTCTCGACCTTTTGGCTGAGATCTAAATCAAATCAAAAGCTTGTTGCTTTTGGGGTAAATTACCGTTATTACGGAAAGGCGAATGACAGCAAAATTGTTGCAAATGACATTTTATGATACAATAATAATTACCGTAAATTCGCAGTATTTGCGGTAATTTACCAGTAATTTACGGTAATTTACCAGTAATTTACGGTAATTTACCCGTAATTTATGGTAATTTACCGGTAATTTGTGGTAATTTACCATTAATCTACGGTAATTTACCATTAATCTACGGTGATTTACCGGTAATCTATGGTAATTTACCAGTAATTTGTGGTAATTTACCATTAATCTACGGTAATTTACCATTAATCTACGGTGATTTACCGGTAATCTATGGTAATTTACCAGTAATTTGTGGTAATTTACCATTAATCTACGGTAATTTACCATTAATCTACGGTGATTTACCGGTAATCTATGGTAATTTACCAGTAATTTGTGGTAATTTACCATTAATCTACGGTAATTTACCATTAATCTACGGTGATTTACCGGTAATCTATGGTAATTTACCAGTAATTTGTGGTAATTTACCATTAATCTACGGTAATTTACCGGTAATCTATGGTAATTTACCAGTAATTTATGGTAATTTACCATTAATCTACGGTAATTTACCAATAATTTATGATAATTTACCATTAATCTATGGTAATTTACCGGTAATTTATGGTAACATACCGGTAAGCTACAATGATTTAACCATAATTTGCAGTAATTAACCGTCATTTTGTGTATTTTACCACCAATTTACGGTAATTTACCGTTGATTTTCAATTAGTGACCAATGATGATTTACCATAAATATGCGAATTTTTGGTAATTTTCCATGTCTACGATAATTACCGGTAATTTATCATTCAAAATTTGACGAAATTCGGCTCGCTCGTTCTGGCGTGATGAGGGGCTATCATTTTACATTTTCATATACCAAACGTTTTTTAATATTTTCATTGTATTTTTTTAACTGTACGATTCTCCAGATTTTTTCGGCATTTAATGCACGTAATTCAAAAAGAAACCCAGACAAAGCTGAAATAAGAATTCTCAACTATTCATATACAACGCTGTAATGCCAAAAATGGTAAAGTCTCTCGAAATAATTCC
Source organism: Maconellicoccus hirsutus (assembly GCA_003261595.1). Taxonomy (NCBI): domain Eukaryota; kingdom Metazoa; phylum Arthropoda; class Insecta; order Hemiptera; family Pseudococcidae; genus Maconellicoccus; species Maconellicoccus hirsutus. The sequence goes on from QBDW01000880.1 coordinate 76,822, forward strand.
GCAATTCGCCAAAACAAATACTCCCCTCACAGCTGCCTCCGGTCGTGAAATCTTACAACGGAATTTGCACATGTGAAAAACTACACACGCCGCATAAACCGCCAATTCATCAAGTTAATTTCGCTACCGGTGAACCCGAGCATAGCCGCAGGAGCGTGCTCAATTAAAGCAATTTCACTATTGCAACATTTGGAATTGCACACACAGACGTACCGTAGTCCGTAGTTCGCATACAAATAGCTAAAAGCGACCTTTAAAAAGCATATAGGAATACGATGCACCTAAAACATTTACAATGTAGCGGCGATCGATAAATGCGAATACGCTTGCGATAATTTCGCCGCTAATCTCGACGGTACTGGCTGAAAACAAGCAACTATGACGTGACAAAGAAATACGATGTCATTTAATGAAGGGTTCAGTGTCCGTTATTAAAGTTTCCGCCATCAAACTCCCAAAATAATCCAGCCAAGAAATTATTCTTTATAAGCAGATAATAAAACATCTTATTTTTCGCCCTTTTTTTTTACTCCTTTTCGTTTTTCGTTCTTTTAATAATTCCTATCTCTAATAATACGCTTAAATCCAATAAAACTTAAACGTTGCGACTTGCGAGAAATAAACCGTCGCAAATTGGATTTCCAGTGGCGCATTTTTTCCCCGGTCGACGTCGACGCGACGTTAAATTATCGAAATTGCATCAACCGCGAGAATTATCGAAATTTCGTATCGCGGTTTCGCGTTCCTTTGTAAGCAGATTTCGTTTCGGGGTTTTTCGGTATTTCTTGGTTTTTTGCGATTGTATCGAGAAAATGTAATTCCAAATCAAGATGCAATATAAACGAGAAGAATAAGCCAATTAATACAACGAATAGTTTTCTAGATCCGAATACACCAAATTCAACGGTTTGCTTGTAAACGATCCTTCAACAATTAGAGTTTCCTCATTCTTTCGATGTTCTTTATCTTTACCTCATCGCAAGCGCATTAATGAGAAGTTGAAGAAAAAAAGCCTCTTATTTTGGTCGGGATTTGCAACGACACGGCGCCGATTAGGCAACTTCATTTACATTTGCGAAACACGACGAAATATTATTTACGGCTCCAGAGTAGGCAATTTAATTTACATTTCTTAAACGCGACTAAATATCATTTACGGCTCCGAAATAGGCAACTTATTCGACACCCGTGCGAATGAATACGTTGATAGATTGCATAGCCAATTTTTGCAGGAAAAAGTACTACCTGCTCCCGTTGTTCCTGTTTTTCAAGTCTGTTCTCTGCTTTTTCTGTTCTTTGATTCAATCGTTCAACAAATTAACACTGAACGACGGGAACATCATTACGAACTCTGAACAGATGAACAAATGAACAGAACAGCTCCACTTTTGATCAAATAGTGTCAATTTTTCAAGAAAATCATAAAATCAAAGACCTAAAACATTCTATCAAATTTTGATAATTCAATTATTCGAAACAGCAACTCAATTAATTTAATAATTAACTTATTTTTAGCCAACAAATGAACAAAAAAATCAGAAAATTGAAACTTTCCAAATTCCATAACAAAAAGACTCCAAGTACGTAGCTCATTTTAAAATCTGCAATCTGAAAAAATCACGTACTCATTCCACGTCGAGTTTTCTGATCATTCCACAAGACTTCTGAGCCCTTCAACCGGATTCACACCAAAACTAGTTTGAGAAATTTAAAACCTCATATCTCTGGTTGTACAATCCAGCCGTCTTACCACATTTAATCTTCACTTAACAAAACCTCGATCCGTACATCTAGTGAATTCTCTCGAACGATATAAAATTACAAAAATAATCCATTCTCGTAACCCGACACGCGATCGACTCCGATACAACGAAACATAAACAAAATTCGTAGCTTTTTTTGTCGACACATTTTACATACGTTCGCGAATGTATTCCGACAATTGAAAAAGCATCTGGAACACCTCAAGGTAGAAATTCTCTCGTATCGTATTTCCACTTTTAAAGATACCCTCGCCGCAGCGCGTAGAAAAATCTACGGAATACGATTTCATTAAAGAGGTGGGTAAAATCGCAATAACAGCATGAAAATCTATTTCGTATTTGAAGGTAACAATCGAATCATCGGTACGATTGTCATTCGCTATTTATAAACCGCCACCGATGCGAAATAAAAATACTCCGTGACGTTCGACATTTTCGCGTAGCGAGAAAAAGCAAAGCGACGTCGCACCGGTCTTATATCTTTTTTTTCGCAAGCTTGCCAACATATCAAATCCTAAAGGAGCGTTATCTGATGAAAAAAAACACCGACTCGGAAAAACTTTTCTATATCATTCGACAAATGAAAAACAAAATCGAATTCGCTCCTTTAACATTTTCTCAAACTCGAATCATCGAATGTTTTTCGACTCGAGACATCGAGACGCAAACGCTTCAGCCCGAGAATTAATAAAATTACTACGTAACACTATCTTCGGCCACATCGAGACGCCGAAAGCCCGACAAAAACACCTTTTTAAATTACATACGCCGGAATAGTTTACCTTTTGAAAAATAACCTTTATGCTTTCTGCTTTTGTCAATTTTTCACAAAAATAATGTCACGATGGTAACGATATACAAGCCTAGTCCACATAGCCCGATTCTGTCAGTTGAAAATCTACCAGAAAGACTAAGAAACCAAGTAAAAACCTTACATTCGTTTAAAGTTCGTCCGAGTGTAAAATGAAAAAAAAAAGATTACGAGAACTTCAAAAACTTTTTTTTTTCCCAGAATAAACAACCTTTCCTGCGCATTGGTTCGAATCACGTGAAAAATTCTCATTCTTATACATTGTCCGATAATTTAAACGATGTACTTTTACGGTCAAGAAAACCAAAAACTCGAATGAACTTTTATATTTTTTTATAAAAATTCTTTTCTTCGATAACCAACTCGATCAACTCTCTAGGCCGTTTGTCAACACTACTTCAGCCCATCGATCGAAACATCCAAAAGAACCGCCCTGCGGAGAAGAACATAGATGTCATCGAATTCGCTTTATTGATGAGGGAGCTTCGACAAAAATCACCAAAACGTAACCATCTTCGTTAATTGACAGACGTATGAATGTTCCGCTTAAACTTGGAGAAAAGCTCACTTCGACTTATACCGATGGTTTTCCTCAAATGAAGATCACTAAGTGAATTCGAGAAATAAAAAGTAGAAAAAAAATGACAAACCCAGAACTAATCGTCTTTTGAAAGTCGTACGACGCTATTGATATTTTTTTCGTATTTTCTTGGCAAGCTTTCATAATAAAAGCAGATGAAAGCAAGCTGCGACGTCATCGCGTATGCCTCGTTTTACAAGTGATTTATTTTTTAGAGACGAAAAAATTCGTTAAAGGTACAAGTTGACTTTCCTTTAACATAAACTAGTAACTCGATGTTAAAAGTTATAGGCAGATAAGCATAAGCGATCTGCCTCAGTATCCAGATTTTCATGATATTTGGGTATTAGGTGGGTACCATCGAGAAACGTTCATTACTAAAATTTCAGCTTCCCCCTTTTCCCCGTTTTCGAGAAATTAATTTTTTTTTGAAAATCAAATAAGAATTTTTTTCTCAAATTACAGTAGACGGAATTAATTGAAATTTCAGTACTTGATAGACCCTCACAAGGACCTTCCATGAAAAAATCAACAATCCCCCACTTCAATTTTTACCCCTTCAAACGGGCATTTTCGACTTCATTTATTTTTTTAAAGTGTCTATATCATTCGGCAAAATTTTCAAACCTCATTTTTTCGATGTATTTTTGACCCCTAAATGTCATATATTTTTTTCAAAATTTTGCTTCCCCGGGGCCGGGGTCAAAAAACGCAAAAACCGCGCGCACGCGTTGGGTGAAACTTCCCACTACGCGGTAGCGCCTCGTTCACCGTTGCGCGCGGCTCCGCGGATCTGTAGTAACGTGCCTAGTTGCCTACGCAGCAACGCGCGTAACTGTGAACGAGACGCTACAGCACAGTGAGAGGTACCAATTACGCGCGCGCTAAAGCTCCTCATCTAAATATTTTTTTTCTCAGAATGTACTGATTTTTGGGTGATGGGTCGTATAACATTTTTTGTTTGAAATAATTTCAACATCATTTTGCAATTTTTTTCGAAGTCCAAGAAATCGATTTTCTTAAAAAGCAAAACAAGGCAAAAAATAACGTTCTAGAGTCGACTTTTTAGACTTCAAAAAAACTGCACTAAATCTGGTCTTTGTTGACAACTGTCTCTTCTTCAAGGATTATTTCCCCTACAACACTTCTCCTCTTGCGACACGTGGTATTCTTTTTTTGACGATTTATTCCCGTTTATTGGATAAAATGGCAACACAATGATGAAGAAATAGAGTTACACAACTCAGCAACATTTTCCATTACTAAATTATCTCAAAACCGAACAATTTGCATTACGGTCCAAACAAGGAGGTATAAATAGTCGACGCGATCCTTCTCGCAATTCCACAAACGTACACGCCATTCTAGGATTTTGTAAACTTAAGATTCGAAATAAATTAAATAAATCCTAATTGGCTCGGTTCCCATTTTCAGAGAAATACGCGAAAACAAAGAAACTCGAAAAAAGAATTCCGGTTTGAATTCGCGTAAAATTTACCAACTTTACAAAAGTTAACTCTCTGCGCTTAAAATTTTCCCCGAACAAAGAATTAAAAAAAATTTCGCTCTTTTTATAGCTTATTTAACGAAATGAACGTTCTTAAATGTGACTCTTTTTTTGTTTTGTTTTAGTTTCCTCGATGTTTGTGTAATTTGTTCATTTATTCTTTTTCTGCGCTCGTCTTTATACTTTTTTCCTCTTTCTCTGGCAAACCTTCGTTCTTTTAAAAGTTGCTTTTTGAAACGGCGAGTTTATTAAGTTGTTGGTATATTTGTGTGTGTTCGCAGTGAATTATGAAGAAAAAAATTAAAACGAATTGTTATTTTTTTCTTTCGTTCTTAATGACTAAAACTGATACTAGGATTATTTTTCGAGCAACCATGAGATAAAGTCTTTAAAGCTCGTTTGCAGTTGGATTGCTTCGTGATGAAAATTTATAATAACTCGCAAATTATCGAGATTTAATTGAGAATAAAACCCGAGGTAGAAATTGCATCGGTTTAAAACCCTTTTTTGCCCTCTACTCATAGACGACGCGACGTCTATTTTATCTATAACGAATTAATTTAATTAAACTATTCGAAGAAAATTCACTATGAAACTTTCAAGTATGTAATAAATAGTTGGGAATTTCTTTTAATAACGCTTTCGAAACGAAGCCCATCGACGCTAGGGCGCTGTATCATCACCTCTCATTACTTCAGCTCGTAAATCACGTAGAAACCAAATCCACCGGGGGATATTTGTATAAAAAACATTCTAGGTGATTGGGATCAGCTCTAACGAAAATTAAAGGTTTGAAAATTTTATCGTCAAATTGCATGTCGAAACGGTGACTAAACGCGGTTGGTGATTTAAAGTACGAGTATACTTTTTTCGGCTCCCCATGCAAAAACACTCTTTGGGTTATCGGTTTAACCTTCATACAAGGGTATACGTTTTTCAATTTGACCCGAATAAACGAGTGTTTTCTTTACGAGTTTTCCAAACGAGACCGAGCGTTGAAATTCATTTTGAGAATTACTTTACCATAACATTATTTGAATTATGCGAGTCAAATGATGCGATCAACGAAAGTTGAAAATTTCACCGAAGCGAGTTAAAAGCGTTCAAAAACTTGAAATAGTTTTTAAATAAATAAGAAAAATTACCAGCGTAACAGATTCAAAGAATATTCGTAATTGTGTAAACGAACCAACTTCATAAATCAACGACTCACCTGTAAAAGAAAAAAAAACAGCACATTAATTTTCATCTTTTATAATTTATTATCGTATTACAAATTCAAACAAATCAATCATACAGGGTGTCCCTTGCGTGATAAAACCCCTTGAAAGAAGGTGAATTAATAAATATAAAACACGGTAATTTCTAATAATAAAATACTCCGGCATTAACGACGAAATCGTTGACGAATACAAGAGGTCGTTTCTGTAACATTTTGAAAATTCTGGAAAAAATTAGAATCGCGCTGGAGGCTCCAGAACGGCTTGGCAACGCGAATATTCCTTGCGATTTTTCACTACTTTTTCAAATTACCTCGATCTTTTGTTTGAAAAATTCGCCAAAAATCAAAAAGTGAACTTGGACAGCTGAAGTTTTGGTTTAGGGGTTCTTCAAAACGCTGTTTTTAAAAACCCACCTTTCGTTGAAATCCGAACGAACCGTTTGAAGAAATTGCCTCATTTGTGTAACCATTCGTCAACGATGATCTCATTGTAGCTTCAGAAATTCAAAAAGTTGGAAAAAATATAATCAAAAATTCCCAGAAGTATAGATACGACTCCGGATATATTACTGATGTATCATTACGAATCATCCCTACGGACATTTCACCCCCTGCGTTCTAAAAAAACCAGGAAAACAACCCGATTCATTTCATACTCCGTCACTATGCTGTTCACTGGGAACAATTCCATTCGCCAAATCTCACGTTACCGTGTTTTGAAATATTTCCACACTCGCCTACTCTTACCCCCCTTGCCCCTCACTCCCGACAATTTTTAATTTTCATTAATCGCGCAGCGAGCTTTTTTTTTTCATGTTTCAAAACAGCGTTAATTGCTTTATACGGCGAATTCGTCAAATTATCTTTTTTTTTATCCCAACGCTGGTTTTTTTTTTCGCAATTAACGTTGAAAATATGATAAAAACCTTCCGCATTACGCGTTTAATTGAAAACGGTTATAAAAACGTTATCGACGAATTAAAACAATGAAAAAGTACTCTCGATGAAATTACTCGGAGAGGTGTATGATTTAAAAAAAATCTAAAATACCTTTTTAGGGCGGCGTGCGCGTGAAAAAAGTGGAAATTCTCGATTTCGAGCTGCATCGGATTTTTAAATGCAAGTAAACATCTGGATGGTTGTTTTAAAACTTTACACGATGAAAATTGCATCGCTAAATCCGATGATCTCTCGTGTGAATTTCCACACCATCAAGTTGAACAGCCGGATTATAGACGTAGCTCTTGCGGGCTAAGCTGATTCTCTATGCAAGCGAGAAGCCTCGCCTCCGACGTCCTCGCCCGAACTTGGTTTTTCCATCAGAATTTAGCCGGGCGTAGCGCGGCGCGTCCCGTATTCGCTATACTCGGCGTAGTTTTAGATTGTTGAAACGATATTTCGCTATTTAAAAGCAGCCGGCTTCGGATACAGAGTAATCTGTCTTTTCGTATACGAGCTCGAATGCCGTCACGAGTTAATCCCTTATATATATCAAACCTCCTTTGAAAGATTGTTTCGAACGCCTACCAAGTGAATAAATTTGTATTCCATTCAAATCCTTTTATATTTTATGATACCAAAGGTAGAAAAATTTCGCTCGTTTGTTCGTGATTCGAAACGAGTAAAAAACAAAACGTGATTTTAATTTTTATTATAACCGGACCTCGAAGGATTCGCGGGCCGCGTGCTCGACGCGATGGAAAATTTTTCCACGAGTTTGGTACACGATACGGGGAGTTATTCGAGCGTGAAATCTACGATGGTATTGTTCTTCCGAGATAGAGGGGGATCGCGAGGTCGAATAAAGGTCATGTGCGAGCTAGATGAATTCGGGTAAAGCGTCTAAACGGACGTGATTTGCTGCGGTTGATGGAAAACATGGGTAATTTCTTCCAGTTGACGGAGTATCACGCACAACTTGAGTGGAGGACTGAAGGCTCAAAATGGCATTTGCCACGGGTCTATTTTTATTTTCGATCTTGATGGATCTGTTGTTGCAAGAAGTTCAACAATCAAGTAGCAAGACTGATTTTCTCCCACTCCAGTGATACCACTGCGAACCTGAAATTTTTACAAGACAATATGACATCCCTCTCCTCACGTTTGACATATTTGCAACCTTCGGACAATCATTGTTTCTCCAATTATGTCGTATTTCATGCGAGTGTGTTAGCGAAGCTCGTCAAAAAAATGGAAAAACAAAAGGGCGTCACTGAGTAAGCAGGCCGATTCGGTATTTTTGTTTAAAAAAAATTAAATTAATGTGGTAGTTGAGTACTGTTGAGATACGTTCATGACCAAAATTCCAGGCCCTACCTCCATCCCTTTTTTAAGAAAAAAATTCCTAATATTGAAAAACAGATAGGAATTTTTTTCTCAAAAACGGTAAGAGAGGGGGGGGGAGGTTGAAATTTTGGTATGTGGTAGACCATTATGTATGGTGTATAGACAAAAATCAACAACCCCTCACCATCATTTTACCCCCACCAAAAAACGTTTCTCAACTTGTTTTTTTTAATTTAACTACGGTCCCGCAGAATGAAAATTTTGCAACTTCGGTGGTAGGTGCCTTATTAACCACCAAATGATATAAATATTTTTTTTTAGTTTTCATTCAGCAAGATCAGGGTAAAAAACGAAAAAAACGTACAAAAATCGACTTTTTCAACTCGAAAAAAATCGCAAAATCATCTTAAAATTATTTATAACAAAACACGTTATATAGCCAAAAACCCGAAAATCGGTAGATTTCGAGAAAAAAATTGTTCAAGTAATGATTTTAAACGCGCGCACAGTCGCCCGCATTTCCCGCTGTACGGTAGTGCTTCGTTCACAACAACGCGCGAAGAGCCGCGTTAGGCAAGTTATTGCATGTATCACGTAAAAACGTGCCTAACGCGGCGTGTTGCCCGTAGTTACGAACGAAGCGCTGCCGCACGGTGGGAAATACAGATGATCACGCGCACGCTTGAATTCATTACTTGAACAATTTTTTTCTCGAAATCCACTGATTTTTGGGTCTTCGGCTATGTAACGTGTTTTGTAATAAATAATTTTATGATGATTTTGCGATTTTTTTCGAGTTGAAAAAGCCGATTTTTGTACGTTTATTAGTTTACTTACCATCATTATTTCGCTGAATGAAAATTTTGAAAAAATATTTATATTATTTGGGGGCAGTAAGGCACCTACCAGCGAAGTTTCAGAATTTTTACTCAGCGGGGCTGTCGTTAAATTAAAAAAAAAAAAACAAGTTTAAAAACGTATTTTGGTGGGAGTAAAATGATGGTGGGGGATTGTCGATTTTTGTGTATAGACCATATGTACATAAATATCTATACTATCACATACCAAAATTCCAACCTCCCCCCTCTTACCGTTTTTGAGAAAAAAATTCCTATCGGTTTTTCAATTAGGAAATTTTTTCTTAAAAAGGGATGGAGAAGGGGTCTAGAATTTTGGTCATGAACGTATCTCAACAGTACCTAGCTACCACATCAATTTTAATTTTTTTTAACCAAAATACCGAATCGGCCTGCTCATCCTGTTACGGCTTTTCAGCACCGATCGCTTTTGGCAAAAGAGTTAAAAAGTTGATTACGCACTTCCACCTTTTTAAATGGTAACACACCCTCAAGACCGTCAAGAGACCTCTTAAAATTGCCACTTCGATCATCCAAGCCCCTGCAGCGCTCAAGGTTGACAAACTACTCGTTACAAATCAAACAACGAATTTCTAAAGTAAAAACTACTTTTTTACATGGTTAAACTGCATACAACGACGACGTGTATATTTGACTTAGCGAAGTTAAATGTAATTTTCGACGACACAGATAAAACGTCTTCTGGGGGGCAAATTTATCAAAAAAGTTCATCAACGCGGTTGCATCCGTGAGCGAAATTTTCTTGGAATCATTTTTAATTACGAGTAGCTCGAGGTAAACGATACCGAGCAGACGAAGACGAACGACGAGCAAATATGGATTTCCGACATTAACAATACTCCCTTTGATGACGCTTTGTACTTGTTTCATGACGCGTATGTTGTTAGACAAATATAACTTACGGAGTTGAGAAGCTCGAGAAGGAATTTGATGTCTTTATGTGAGGGAGGGAGATGCACAAAGGATATTTATTTATTTGGATATAGACATTAGATGAAAAAAAAATCAAAAAAATTTCGGAAATGAAATGTATCTGAGCGGATCCCTTTACTATCGAGTTAAAATGGTCCGTCGACAGGTTTTCTGCTAGAGATATGAAAAAAAACTTCATATTCAAAAATCTGCTCCTTTCAATTCCCACAATCTTAATCAACCGCTAATCCTGACCTCGCGATGGGTATTTCTGGATGATAAAATAATACAAACGAGATTCCATGTAACTAGCCAAATCATCCTTCGGAAAAATATAAAATCTCGAGGTACTCGTCGCAAATAAAAAGAAATACGAAAGCGCAAGAAAGAACGCATTTGATATTTCGACCTCGAATACACCGCTGTATCAACACGTGTCCTCAAAGCTCCCCCCCAAAGTTCAAGAATCAATATCGATTAATTCCATCATCGTGCTTACGCGTATTACAAAACACCACGATAACATCGCACTCGAACAAGTTATTCGAAAAACGAAGAAAATAATTCGCCAACAATACGTTACTCGTCAACCTTGTTAATGAAAACTTTCCTGTTGTAGACACCTGTTTATTAAATCACAATAAAGATGGAACATTATTGAACTGGCGTAGAAATTAGTTTTGGGAAGTTATCCGCAATTGCTAATTATCTCGATGAGATAATATTTCGCTAGCGCGAGAATACTCGTCGACGTTCTTCTTCGCGAATACACAACACGACGTCGTCGAAAACTTTCCCCATTCATAACGACGACTGGAACTTGTCATGGACAGAAAATATGCTCCGATAACTCCTTTTCTTCGCGTACGCGCAAGACGAACGCGGAATTTCGGTTTAATTTCGTGGAAATTACAGAAGCTGCGATATCCAATTTGACAAGTTTTTCGCTCTACTTTTCGTGTATAAATAACGCGACGTTTCCGAACACCTCGCTTCACCTTTTCGCTATAGCGAACTACACCGCCGTGAAATTTCCCTAAATTAATTTCAGTGTCAACTGTGACGTGGCGCCATGTTTTTACAAGTCGCATCGGCGACAATTCGGGGTTATTTTTGAACACCTTCTCTCTCCCCCCTCGGGCGCGATTTAATTTCATCGACTGAGAAAGTCTCGCGAGAAGAAATTAACATACAAGCTTCCTACACAAGAATCAGCTTAATCGAAACGTTCATTCTCTACAAAACGCCATCTCTTTCGCGACACCCTATGCTTCGCATTCCTCCTTTATTAACGAAAACGCGGGTGGAAAAAAAGATCCATTTGATAACCTTCATTGCAAAATTGACCCAAAATTAATAGGTACCAAGATAGACCCGTCCTACATCTCCGCCTACCATCTTTCACCACACTCCAAACTCCGGATAAAAATCATAACAGCGTAAGAATCGACGATAATTTCCATTCACGTTCCCTCGAAAAGTCGACAGGGATGCGACCCGAACGTCAAGCAACAAGTACGAATAAATGAGGGAGCAAACTAAATCATACGATTCTTTACACGTAATTAGAACGCATAGTCGAACGACACGACGCAAGGAATATTTTTATTTGAGATTACGCGGTTCGTTCGCATTGTGCGAAGGTAAAATCCGCATTGTCAATTCGTCCGATGAAATGCTAATGGTTTGACATGGTTGCGCGAGAATTTGCATAAATTCGCATCGATAAATAAATTCGGGTTTACCTGGCTTCGAATTAATACCGACGCCACCGATGTATAACCTAGGTAATTCTATTACCGGCGATAAACCATCGGTCGGTGTATCCGACTGGTCTTCCGGTGCCGAATTTAAATTACCGTCGAAGAATTTTTCACCATTTTTCCAGCGTAGTAATTCCCGAAATGATCGATATTGTCGTATGAATTAACGAACGTGGAAACAGATTTGCTGACCTTTTAGATTAAAAATCGCGAGATCTAGCGTTCAAATCCGACACCGTGACGTCACTCATCACTTAATAAAATACAGAGCCTTAAATATCGATCCCATAGAAAAACCTTTCACACTCATAAAATTACTTCGAAGTGACCTTTATCCCTAAAAATTGAGAAAATCTCGAAAACCATCGACGATAGAACTTCCACCGGCATAAAACGTCCGATTACAAAATCGCACCATTTGAATTTAAAAACTCGCGCTGAGCAGCCCATCTGAAACATCAAAAAACTACCTAATTGGCAGGCGCATACAACTTTCAAAAGCTCACTGATCGGCGCTTTTCCACGTAAAAAAAAATTAATAACGAAATTGCAACTCGCAATACTTCCCTTATACACATTTAATGCAGCTATTAAAAAAAAACGCGGAAAAGACGAGCAACTTGTACAACTTAACGTGCGATCTTGTTATCTTCGGCGTATAAATGAAGAAAAAAGTTGCAAATTATTTTATAAAAAAACCTTGCTTTAACATTTTTCGAAAATTTGCGATAACTTTTACAAGTTAAAATGAATTATAACTACATAAAAGTAGATATTACCCTCAACTCAAAGAAGTTACTTTAATGAAGAACAGTCTTTCGCATAAAACTCGCAATTTTTCCTTTTCAAAAATAAAAAAAAAAAAGGCCGGAGAAAAAACCAAAAAAGCGGATTAAAAGTATATTTTAAAAGCAACTTCAGAATACGAAGAATTCGCGAACAAAAATGGAAAAACAAGAGTAAAACGCTTAAAAATGAAATTTAAAAAAGTTCACAGCCATTGTTCATTATAAAATGTCGGTGGGAAAAAGCTCTACGTGTTTTTGAACTTTTTTTTATCACTTCTTTCTTCGCCCACCTCGCTGGCTTTTTCTCTATACATATAAAAAAAAAAACGAGAGAGAGGAAAAAAAAGATGCGAACTCGTATCATAAATATATTCCGATATTCGAGCGCATTAAAAGAATTTCGAATTACATTTATCGTTATTCTTCGCGCAGCTAAATTCACCCTTTTTCCTCTTTTTTTTTCTTTCTCGTTCTCTTTTTTTTTTCGCCTCCGCGTATACAATGCTATTCAACTCATTCATTATTTTCGTGTCATTCTGCATGATTAAAATCGTTCTTTTTTTTTTCACTATCGTACACCACAACGCGAGAAAAAAAAATTCCGAGAAAAAAAGCGCGCGAAGCTCTCCAGGAATTTCGTTATTTTCGAATATTCGCCAACATCGTATGCGATATACCTACGCGATTCGTAAATAAAACGCGATTCGTTATGAGAATAAGCGAATTTCCACCGAATTTCTCTCCAGACTTCGACGATACCTATTTTCGTGTTTTCCGCGAACGCTCTCTTTTTCTTTCGCTTCGTTTCGAATTAATTTCCCAATAGATTTTCTCCAGCGAGATAACTCGTCGTGACGAGAAAACGCCGCTCAGATAATTTCGCCCATATAACCCGAAAAACAAGCCGAAATTTCAACTAAAACGCGTGATTTAGTGTAATTCGCTATTTACCGATGATATTCGGTAAGGGGGAAAAAAAAGCGTAGCGGTGCTTATTTCAACTTGAATATCAGTTTAATGAAACCCATAACTCCTGTTCTGTTTTTCAGCCAGTTTAGTCGTTTTTCTCCACCTAATTAGACTCGCAGTAATTACATGTAATTTTCTGGAAATTTACAGAAATTTACTAGTAATTACCGACGGTTTGCCGGTAATTACAGACAACGTACTGACAACTCACAAATGATCAGCCAAGTAAATAATTCGTCAACACGTGATTACTAGTAATATTCTGGTAATTTACGGGTAATTACCAACAGTTTACTGGTGGTTACCAATTATTTACCAGAAAGTAATTACTAACAGTTTACTAGTAATTATCAATTATTTACCAAAAATTACCTGAATTTACCCGTAATTTACAAATAATTACCAATAATTTATCGGTAATTACCGCAAATTTACCAGGAATTACCTGTAATTTACAAATAATTACCAATAATTTATCGGTAATTACCGCAAATTTACTAGGAATTACCTGTAATTTACAGAAAATTACGAATAATTTACGAGTAATTACCAATATTTTATTGGTAATTACCGGTAATTTACGCAAAATTACTAAGAATTACCTGTAATTTACAGAAAATTACGAATAATTTACGAGTAATTACCAATAATTTACGAGTAATTACCAATAATTTACGAGTAATTACCAATAATTTACGAGTAATTACCAATAATTTATCGGTAATTACCGGTAATTAACGCAAAATTACGAAGAATTATCCGTAATTTACAGAAAATTACGAATAATTTACGAATAATCACCAATAACTCATCGATAATAATTAACGGTTGATTCCAACTGATACAGGAGTAATTACCAATCATTTACCGGTAATTCGCAAGTGATTACCAAACATATGCGTACAATTTACAGGTAATTACTAAAAATTTACCGTTAATTAACGAGTAATTACCGGTAAATTACCAACAACATGCAGGTACTTTACGGGTAATTATCGGCGAAATATAGGTTATCTATGAAAAATTGACGGAAAACGATGAAATACGCGTCGATCGATAGAACAACTCGACAAAAGTCGTGCGGTAAATACAAAAGCCGACGAAAGTCGACTACGCGACGGCGGCTGTACCAATTCAAGCGAACAAATTTCTCGCATCTTTCACGTCGAACGTCTGCTAATAGGTGCAGCTCGGAAATCGTTAGCCGATAATTCCATCGGCGCGTCTTTATGCGGCGACGAAAATACGCGCATTCGGCAAAGCAACGCGCGATAATTAAAATGACGCGACGAGACGCGTCTTACCGTATAAATTACCGTCTGTAAACGAAGCTTTTACAGCGGGACCGGATTATCGATAGAAAAACCAGCGTCAGACGATAGCTAGATTAAACGAGATATCGAGTAAATTAAATTATGCCATCAATCACGTTCGCGTTACCGTTAAACGAGAGCAAATTAACCGACGACATTTTGATACTGTGCGCCTTTTGAGTTCACCTGACACGGAACTCGGTCGTCGTGTAAGATTAGGTGAATGGCGTTTTGCACGGTGTTCAGAAATTCGTATACGGAGATGCAAATACGTGATGGTAAAGGGAAATAATTATTAGAGTGAGCGAACTGTTTGCAAATGTGGAAGAATTGAATTTAGGTTCTCTCGAAGTACATGAGGAATGTAAAATGGCTGATGTAGAGTGAAGGGAAGGGGAGAGGACTGATTTTTAAAGTGTAGCAGGAGGAGAAGAAAGATAATCGAGATAGGAGATGATAGGAAGGATTAAATAAAATGTATGATTGAGTGACTAGTAGATTTTGAATTGTAGAGTGATCAGAAGTGCATGATTAAAGTGAACGTTAATAATTAACTTTATAATTGATCATTCCACACTCACTCGAAGCGCTGCAGTCGAGTTTCAATCTTTGGGGACAGAAAGAAAAATAATACACACGTTTTATGGAACGAAAATGAGTTTTTTTGAATTTTAACAAAAATGAAAAGGTTTACGTAAATTTTTGTCAATACCTTAATTAAAGCTATTGAAATTTCGCGTCGATTGGTATTAAATTCATTAAAATTTAGACATTAATAAAGTTGGAAATTCGTTTTTTGAATTTCAAACTACTAGTTATAGTTGATTGTTGACATTTTCTTAATTATTATTTCTCAATGTTTCAATTTTCGTTTAAATTTGAATTATTTTTGGAAATATGACTCATTATGACATATGCATCTAGAGGCTGGAACATCAGGGAGTTAATTTACTTTCTACATTCTTTTTTCTTCGATACAATTTGAGCACAAACACGAATAAAAACTAAATATTCAACATTCATGTAATAATGAAAGCTACAAATTTTGTCAAAAAAAGATTGGAAAGAAAGCAAAATTCTCTATTGGAATATTTATAATATTTTCGTTTAATACCAATCGATACGGAATTTCAATCGCTTTAATTGAGATCTTGGCAAAAATTTACATTTACTTCTTCATTTTTGTTAAAATTCAAGAAAACTCATTTCCTCTCCGTAAGACGCGTGTATTTTTTTTCATGCCCTCAAGATTGAAACTTCAAAAAATTCCGCCGGAATTTAGCTACTTCGTGTAGAACGGTCAATTGGAAATT